>JBBPBX010037644.1:0-30820 GCA_038048925.1 Garcialebias charrua | reverse complement strand
CACACACACACACACACACACACACACACACACACACACACACACACAGTCCATGCATACCGTTGATGGGTTTTTGTCTCTGTGCTGCAGAGTCTCGGCTGTTGGTTTCGGCTCGTCTGGTTTGTTTCTGGCTGGATGTTGGTTTAAAGCTGAAATAGGAAGCTCGGCTCTGAAGGTTGTTTTGAAGATGAGCAAACCTCAGATGGTTCTAGGAGTTTAAAAGAGCTCTGAAAGATGCAGCTACCTTCAGACATATTAAATGTTTATTAATAATAATAATAATAATAATGATGAATTTAATTTGTAACACACTTTTCACTAACAAAAATATCAAAGTGCTACAAGGTGCAACTAAAATCAATGATAAAATAACAAAAACAAGTGATAAAATCAACTAAAATCAGTGATAAAATCAAGTGGAAGCAGAATAGGATTGGTTAAAAAGAAAGGTCTTTAAGCCTCATATGGCTGTTTTTCCTATTTGATTTCCAGATAGTAGCCAATGGAATGACAACCAATGATTGTGGAGCTCTCAACCTTTATTTCATTTATACAGGCTAGCCTCGTTGAGCCACGGGGACTCATTTACAAGAGGGACCTGTCTCACTCACAATTTAGAGTTACCAATCAGCCTAACATGCATGTTTTTGGACTGTGGGAGGAAACCGGAGCACCCGGAGAAAACCCACGCATGCACGGAGAGAACATGCAAACTCCACCCAGAAAGGGTTAAAGGCCCCCGGACCAGGATTTGAACCGGGGACCTGCTCGCTGAGAGGCAGCAGCTCTACCAGTTGTGCCACCCTGCTCCCGGACTCAGAAAGTCAGGGAGTTCCAGAGGCGGGGGGCAGCCACACAGAATGCCCGATCACCCATGGTCCCTAATTTGGTTTGTGGAAGGTGAAGGAGATTACTGTTCTGTGATCGTAGATCAACAAGATCCTTGCTGCACTGTTTTGAATGTATTGAAGCTTCTGAAGGTTTTTACCAGGGATTCCAATAAACAGGGAGTTACAGTAGTCGAGCCTGGAGGAGACAAAAGCATGGACGAGCTTCTCAGCATCAGCAAAAATGAGAGATGGGCGAAGTCTGGAGATGTTTCGAAGATGGAAGAAGCAAGTTTTAAACAGAAGCTTAATGTGATTTTCAAATGTAAGATGGGAGTCCATTTTTATTCCAAGATTAGTAACAGAGGTGGAGAGGGGGATGTCTTGTCCAGAAAAGGAAAGTGTTGTTATAGAGATGTTTGTACCTGGTGAGGGGTGCCAATCAGTATGGCCTCAGTCTTGGAGCAGTTTAATTGAAGAAAGTTCTGATTCATCCATGCCCTAATTTCCTCCAGACAGTGAGTGAAGATAATAATAATAATAATAATGAATTCAATTTATAACGCACTTTTCATTAATGAAAATCTCAAAGTGCTACAAGGAGCAACAGAATTAAATGTCAATAAAACAAATAATAAAACAATTAAAATCAATAACAATATCAGCTAAGATCAAAAGTAGAATCATGAGGAGGTAGAGTATGCTTGGTCGAAAAGAAAGGTCTTCAAGCCGCTCTTAAAGTCAACCACAGACTGTGGGGCTCTTAGACAGTCAGGAAGAGAGTTCCACAGGCGGGGGGCAGCCACACTGAAAGCCCGGTCTCCCATGGTCCTTAATTTGGTTCTCGGAATGTGAAGGAGATTGCTGTTCTGTGACCGCAGCGACCGGGTGGATGAGTATGGAATAAGAATATCCTTCAGATAATCTGGTGAAGTTCCGTGTAAGCATTGATGTGTAATGAGAGCAGTTTTGTACTGAATTCTGTAGGCGACAGGAAGCCAATGAAGGTTATGGAGAATGGGTGTAATATGTTCAAATTTACGAACTCTCAACAAGATCCTTGCTGCACTGTTTTGAATATATTGAAGTTTCTGAAGGTTTTTACCAGGGATTCCAATAAACAGGGAGTTGCAGTAGTCGAGCCTGGAGGAGACAAAGGCATGGACGAGTTTCTCAGCATCAGGAAAAGTCAGAGATGGGCGAAGTCTGGAGATGTTTCGAAGATGGAAGAAGCAAGTTTTAAACAGAAGCTTAATGTGATTTTCAAATGGAGTCAATTTTTATTCCAAGATTAGTAACAGAGGTGGAGAGGGGGATAAAGATGACAATGGTGATGATAATAATAGTAATAATAATAATTTATGTATAAAGCCCTTTAAAACAACCACAGCTGCAACAAAGTGATGTACATATAAAATCAAGAACATTTAAACACATAAAAAATAAAACAGTTGTTAAAACATTAAGATCAATAAAAATAGTTCAGAACAAATTCAGTCTTTGCTAAAAGCCAGGGAGTAAAAATGTGTTTTTAAAAGAGTTTAAAAACTGGACAGTGAAGGGGCTCGTCTGATGGAAGAGGAAGATCGTTCCACAGTCTTGGAGCAGCAACAGAAAAAACTCTGTCCCCTCTGAGCCTCCGTTCAGACTAGGGGTGCAGGAAAAAAAAATGATTTTTTAAAATAATCAATTTTCTTAGTCCTGGCAATTCAGAATCGATTCTAAAAGCCCCAAAATCGATTTTGGGAAAAGAAAAAAAATGATTTTTTTTTTTTAACATTAAAACCCATAAGATAAAGAAAATAAAACCATATCTCATAGTATATGAAAGAATACATAAAATGAAAGGTGGCAGAAAGAAGAAGAAATCTGACCCGAACCAGTGACCTCCAGGACCCGATAAGGATAAAGCGGGTAAAGATGATGGATAGATGGCTTTTGTTGAAAAGATTTACCAAACAAATCTTTTAAACAAAATCCATCCATACACATTTGAAACATGGATGAACGCAATATGATTTTGCAGTCTATTTTATTTTGAGTTAAATGTTTATGCAATACAGTAGGCTGAAATCTTTGTTTACGTTTGTATTTTGAATTAATTGTGATGGACTGGAGACATGTCAGTGACCTCCAGGACCCGATTAAAGCTGCTGCATTCTATTCATATACCCACCTGCTCACAATTCAGCCTGCTGTATTTATACTGTATTATTTGACAGTATTAATGTTTGCTACAAGCATACTTTATTGCTTTAAATAAATGTTTTATTTGTTTACATTATTGTTTAATCTTTTCATGATTTCAATTGAAAATTGTTTCAGAATCGAAAATCGTTTCAGGATCGAAAATCGTTTCAGAATCGAAAATCGATCCTGGAATGAAAATCGTTTCAGAATCGAAAATCGATCCTGGAATGAAAATCGTTTTAGAATCGAAAATCGATTTTTAATCGAATCGGTGCATCAAAAATCGGTATCGAATTGATTATCCAGACACTGAGAGATTTGCACCGCTAGTTTGGACCTCAGCACCTCCAGGAGCAGCTGATCAGCTGATCTGAGGCACCGAGCAGGAGAGTATGGGTGAAGCAGCTCAGAGAGGTAGGATGGGGCAAGACCATTTAAACTTTTAAAAACAAATAAAAGTATCATAAAATGAAGTCTAAAATGAACAGGCAGCCAGTGGAGTGAAGCCAGAGTGGGGGTGATGTGCTCCTCTTATGAACTCCAGTTAGAATGGTAAATGGTAAATGGAGCTTATTTATATAGTGCTTTCCAGCCCCCTATGAGGGGCCCCAAAGCACTTTACAATACCAACCATCCACCCATTCATACACACCTTCATACACCGGTAGTGGTAGAAGCTGAGCAGCAGCTGAGCAGCAGTGTTCTGGGCCAACTGGAGACGTCTGAGGGAGGACTGGCTGACTCCAAGGTAAAGAGCGTTACAGTAATCCAGCCCAGAGGGGATGAAGGCATGGATTACTGTTTCCAGCTGCTGCTGTGTAAGGATGGACTTTACCTTAACAGCTGTCTGAGGTGATAAAAACTGGTCTTGACCACCGCTCCAATCTGGGAATCTAATTTAAAATCACTGTCCATTTTAAAACCCAAGTTAGAAACTGTTTTCTTTACATGTGGTGCCAGAGGGCCCAGATCAACAGGGCAAGGTTCACAAGAGCCACTAGGACCAAACACCATCACTTCTGTTGTCCTTTCATTAAAATTTAAGAAGTTTAGAGACATCCAAGCTTTGATGTCTTCAAGACACAACAGAAGTGACCTGATTGAGGAGACATCTTTCTTTTTTAGTGGCATATAGATCTGACTATCATCAGTGTAAAAGTGAAAAAAGATCCCATGCTTTCTATGGATTGATCTTAATGGAAGCAGGTAACGTGAGAAAAGCAGGGGACCTAAAATGGAGCCTTATGGAATCCCAAAACACAGAAGAGCAGTGGAGGATTCAGAACCAGCTATGTTCACAGACATGGTTCTGTCTGCCAGATAGGACCTAAACTAGCTCAGTGCAGTACCACAGATAACCACTTGGTGCTGTAAACGTGATATTAAAACGTTATGGTCCACAGTATTTTTCATTCAACCTTTATTTAGTCAGGATAATCTTATTGAGCCTCGAGGACTCATTTACAAGAGAGACCTGCTACAAATGAAAGAATAATGACAACAGCAACAGCAGAATTTCCTTAAACCATCAACAATAAACAAGCATGAGAGAGAAATACTGATTTTTTTAAACAAATTAAAACAAAGATAACAATGTAGCAAAACAGACACTGCAGGTAATCATGTCCTGAGAGTGCACGCTGTAGCTGCACTCACGCAGAGACATGTAAGAGGAGATGTATGAAGGCAGCAGACCAAGAAGTGATTTAAAGATGAAAATGTACCAGTGGAAGAGTCTGCGTGAAGTTAATGATGTCCAGTTAACCAGTGAATACAGGGTGCAGTGGTGGGTACGATAATCACAGCCAGTTATGAATCTTAGTGCACCATGATAGACAACATCCAACATCTGCAGGATGCACCATGATAGACAACATCCAACATCTGCAGGATGCACCATGATAGACAACATCCAACATCTGCAGGATGCACCATGATAGACAACATCCAACATCGCAGGGTGCTTGTAGGAGCATTCATGTAGAGAATGTCACCGTAATCAATGGAGGGAAGGAAAGTCACAGATACAAGGCGTTTCCTAACATTCAGTGTTAGACATGATCTGTTTCTGAAAAAGAAACCCAGTTTAACTTTCAGTTTCTTTACTAGGTTTTCCACGTGGAGTTTAAAAGAGAGATGTGAATCGACCAGGATACCCAGATATTTATAGGAATCAACAAACTCAATAGGGACACCATTTGAGGATAAAATCAGAGGAAGATCTGCTGGGACCGACTTCCTACTTGAAAAAAACATCCCTTTTGTTTTATCAGCATTTAGGACAAGTTTGAGACGGAACAAATCTGACTGGATGATGTCAAAAGCGGATTGCAAAACTGGAAAGCCTTAGCAACTGTTTTAGCTCGACAGTAAACAACTGTGTCATCAGCATAGAAATGTAAGGATGCATCAGGGATGCTCTGACCTACATTACCTATGTAGATTGTAAAGAGGTTTGGTCCTAAGACTGAGCCTTGTGGTACACCATTTTTAACTGTTAAATAACTGGAAGAAGTACCGTTATGTTGAACACATTGCCTCCGATCGGAAAGATAATTAGAAAACCAACCAATGGTGTGATCTGAGAAACTGATTTCTGAGAGCTTATGACACAAGATGTTATGATCCACAGTGTCAAAAGCTTTAGACAGGTCTAAGAAAAGTGCAGCACAATAGTCCTTAGCATCCAATGCTTCAACAACATCATTCAGAACCTTCAGAGAAGCAGTTGTTGTGCTGTGTTTTTTCCTGAAACCAGATTGATGGAGAGGTAAGATGTTAAATGCAACATGTCCTCATTCCCTACTCGTCATATATTGACGCTTGGGCTCGGGTCCCTCCGCGTCACATACTTGATGCGTCGGGTTGGCCCTTCTCGTTACTATTTTGTGTGCACGGTGCTCTCATTTGCTTGTTTGGGGTTCAAGGCTTAAATAAAAGGGGAATGGTTAAGTTAAATGAGTCCAGATAACTTTTGATTTGAGAGTTTATCAGTTTTTCTAGAACCTTGGCTAAGATGCAGAGTTTAGAGATCGGTCGATAATTGTTCAATGAGGTGGGATCACCTCCCTTCAGCAAAGGAAGAACAAAGGCTGTTTTCCAAGCATCCGGAATGGTGTTTTGGCTTATGGACAGATTAAAGATGTGGGTCACAGGGACTGTGATGATATGAGCAGCCAGCCTTAAGAAATAAGGTGGAAGTTCATCTGGACCTGCAGATTTTTTAGGATCAAGATCATTTAACAGTTTATTTACCTCACTGACTGAGAACGGAGAAAAAGAGAAGGTGTGATTAACTGAGGATTGACTTGTAGGAGGGATTTGATTTGTAGAAGTTTGATTATTAGATGAAGTGGCTGATTTTCCATTTGTAACTGTGTCAAATAATGAACTAGAAGCAACAAAATGTTTGTTGAAACAGTTCAGGATCTCGTGCTTATTTGACACAGGAACAGAATCAACAAGAAGTTGTGATGGGAGGTCAGATGATTGGGGGGTGCCTGAGAGAGATTTGATGGTTTTCCAGAATTTTTTTGGGTCGTTTAGATTTTTGGAGGTCTGAGATAAGAAATAATTACCTTTTGCAGCTTTGATGGCAGTTGTGCATTTATTCCTCAGCTGACAAAAATTCAACCAATCAGTGTCTGAGCCTGATTTTCTTGCTGCAGCCCAAAGATGATCTCTCCAGTGCAGGAGGTCAGCTAGTTCAGGAGTAAACCAGGGGCTGTCACCTCCCTTTATCCTGAACTGGCAGAAAGGAGAGTGTTTGTTCACAAAGTAAATGAAACTATTATGAAAATAGTTCCAAGCGGTGGTCACGTCATTGATTAATAGAATACGTTGCCAGTCAAAGTGGGATAGATCCCAGAGGAATGACTGTTCACCAAAACGTTTCAAAACCCTTTTTTGAATTATTCTGGGCTTAGAAGGTGGAAGTTTAATTGTTCTAAGAGCTGCTATCATGGAATGATCGCTCAAAATGTTCGCAAAAACACCTGTACCAGGAAATGTGTGAGGCATATTTGTTAGAAAAAGGTCTAGGGTAGAAGATTTTGCAGTATGTTGTTGTTTCGTGTACTGAGGTAATTTTTTTGCAACTTTCACACTTTGTCTCATCTAGAACATAGTGCAAGATTTGATTCGTTTTTTACACTCCCACTCCCCCCATGCATTTCTTTTCCTTATCTGAAAAAAAAGGCTGTTCCTCTCGAGGCCGTTGGCTTCAGTCACTTCGGTCTCTCCATGTTTGTTTATGTTTTTCTTGGATGGGCTGCACTGAAATACAGTACCTGTAAGGTACTGTATTTCAGTACCTGTGAACTTTTTACTTACTTTGCTATGAATTTCTCACAGGAATATTTTCAACCAGTATATAATCTCCACAGTCTTCCTCTGTTGACTACAAAGAACATAACTATTATTTAGATTTCAGATTTTAATAGCTGAAAAGGACACTTGTACATGAATAACAAGTCACATGCTCCATCAGCATTTTTATGGTCCCAAACACTGTCATCCAGAAACTGTCACAGTTGCCCTCCACTGTGTAATGTGCTGTGATAATGAGGTAATGGTCCTGTGTGATGCTACTCCAGCCATCCCTGCAAACATATGAACAAACATGTTACTGTAACGTTAGCTTAGGGTGGACTGTTGATTAGTTTAGTTCTATTGTTATTTGTTATGGGTAACTAACCTAAATGCTGGTGACTCCACATCTGAAAATGGATGCAGCCTTTTCACTATATACGCAGTAACTTTTCTGTGGTACTCTTCAGTTTGTTGAACCGACATCTTTCCTCTGGAAGCTACGGTGAACGAACGGAGTAACAAGCGGCTGTTCTGCAGGCGGGTCGACTGCTATGATAATAATGAATTCCATTTATAATGCACTTTTCATTAATAAAAATCTCAAAGTGCTACAAAGTGTAACAAAGCAAAGATCAAAATAAAACAAGTGATAAAATCAAATAAAATCAATAATAATATCGACTAAGATCAAAGATAAAATCATGTGGATGCAGATTAGGCTTGCTTAAAAAATAAATAAAATAAAACAAGTGATAAAATCAAGTAAAATCAATAATGATATCAGCTAAGATCAAAGATAAAATCATGTGGAGGCAGAATAGGCTTGCTTAAAAAGAAAGGTCTTTATGCTGCTTTTAAAGTCAACCAGTGACTGTGGAGCTCTCAGGTCGTCAGGGAGGGAGTTCCACAGGCGGGGGGCAGCCACACAGAATGCTCGGTCTCCCATGGTCCTCAATTTGGTCCGAGGAATATGAAGGAAATTACTGTTCTGTGATCGTAGAGACCGGGTGGATGAATATGGTGCAAGAATGTCCTTTAGATAGTCAGGTGAAGTGCCGTGCAAGCATTGATGGGTAATGAGAGCAGTTTTGTACTGAATTCTGTAGGTGACAGGAAGCCAATGGAGGTTATGGAGAATGGGTGTAATATGTTCAAATTTACGAACTCTCAACAGAATCCTTGCTGCACTGTTTTGAATGTATTGAAGTTTCTGAAGGTTTTTGCCAGGGATACCAATAAACAGGGAGTTGCAGTAGTCGAGCCTGGAGGAGACAAAGGCATGGACGAGTTTCTCAGCATCAGGAAAAGTCAGAGATGGGCGAAGTCTGGAGATGTTTCGAAGATGGAAGAAGCAGGTTTTAAACAGATGCTTAATGTGATTTTCAAATGTAAGATGAGAGTCCATTTTTATTCCAAGATTTGTAACAGAGGTGGAGAGGGGGATGTCTTGACCAGAGAAGGAGATTGTTGTTAAAGTTGATGTTTGTATCTGGTGAGGGGTGCCAATCAATATGGCCTCAGTCTTGGAGCAGTTTAATTGAAGAAAGTTCTGATTCATCCATGCCTTTATTTCCTCCAGGCAGGCAGAGAGAACAGTGAGTGAGGACGGAGCTATGCTAACAATAGCCATTTCAGGTTCTTTGTCTATGGAAAAATACATGAGCTAACATTAGCATAGCATTTGCAATTGAGTTTACCTACCGCTTTAAGCCGAGTATAACTTGTTAGCTGCCTTAATGTTATAATGCTTTTGTCTCCTCCAGGCTCGACTACTGCAACTCCCTGTTTATTGGAATCCCTGGCAAAAACCTTCAGAAACTTCAATATATTCAAAACAGTGCAGCAAGGATCTTGTTGAGAGTTCGTAAATTTGAACATATTACGCCCATTCTCCATAACCTTCATTGGCTTCCTGTCACCTACAGAATTCAGTACAAAACTGCTCTCATTACACATCAATGCTTACATGGAGCTTCACCAGATTATCTGAAGGATATTCTTATTCCATACTCATCCACCCGGTCGCTGCGGTCACAGAACAGTAATCTCCTTCACATTCTGAGAACCAAATTAAGGACCATGGGAGACCGGGCTTTCAGTGTGGCTGCCCCCCGCCTGTGGAACTCTCTTCCTGACTGTCTGAGAGCCCCACAGTCTGTGGTTGACTTTAAGAGCGGCTTGAAGACCTTTCTTTTCAACCGAGCATACTCTACCTCCTCATGATTCTACTTTTGATCTTAGTTGATACTGTTATTGATTTTACTTGTTTTATTACTTGTTTTATTGACATTTAATTCTGTTGCACCTTGTAGCACTTTGAGATTTTCATTAATGAAAAGTGCGTTATAAATTGAATTCATTATTATTATTATTATTATTATTATAAGACGTAGTTTATAATTTTACTTAACAGATTCTGACTTCAGCGGGTTGATGGATTGCATGTTGGGGCCGGAGGACGGAGGCCGAAGCAGCACGTCGAAGATGGGACACGTGCTAGTTCTATACCGTGAAGCTGGAGATGTTTAATCATATTTGTCGTACACCCTCCTTTGCATGATATAATCTTCCTACAAGTATTGCATTGAGCCGACTGGTCATTCCTCTTACTAAAATCGAGCCATACTTTCGATTGCCGCCGCACGTTGTCCATGGTTGTTCTAATCACACATCTCCCACAAATGTCACGATCCGTTTAGGTTTGAACCCAAAAGCAAGCAGGATGATGAAACGGGAGATTTGTTTTAAAATGAAACATTTATTTTTAAACATCACAAAACAAAAAGCCGGCGTGGCGGCAAAAACTTTCAAACTAAGATTTAGGCAGGCAAACAGGATGGGTAAGGATTCAGGTAGGAACAGAGAAGGACCGTGTTGTCTGTGATAACAGAGCTGCAACCAAAAACTACAATGACTGGACAAACTGCAGTGGATGGCAGGAGCTTAAATGCTGAGCTGACTGAACAGGTGGGAGGAATGAAGACTGATTGCTAAGCTGAGGCAGAAGGGGTGTGGTGAACAGTTAACTGACAGGAAAGGCTGTGAGCAATGACAGATGGGTGAATAGCAAAACACAGCAGGAAAAACAAACAATGACATGAGGGGCAGAAAGAGTGAGCAGATGAGTAGAATCAGGGCTGAAATGACAGAGACGGAAATGACAGAGACAAAGTTACAACAAGAAGGGCAGAGGAACAAAGAACATGAAGATTAAGCAGGGAAGGCATGGTGCAAAGAGACAGGAGCAGAGGAAGGGTGACAGGCATTACTGGGATGAACTAAATAAGATTGTGGACAGAAGGGGCAAAAAATAAGACAGAAATGAAACTACAGGACTGTGGACAGAAAGGGCAAAAATATGACAGAAGGGAGTAAGTGTGATGACAGAAGGGTCAGGCTAAAGGGAGGGGGGTCAGCGGGGCCGCTGACCGTGACATCAAACTCTTCTTCATTGGTTTTTGGCGCCTACTTCCTGTGGATTCTTTTTTGTTGGTTTTCGGCGGCAAATTCTTCTTCGGCGTTGGCGGCTACTTCCGGTCGGCGGTAGGCATCAAAAATAGGAATTGAAAATACACATTTTGAATGATTTAGGGAAAACCGGACAGTTAGTCCCGGTTCCGAATGATTCTCGATTATCTATGCCCAACCCTACTCATGACCCAGGAGAAATTTGATAGTCAGCCCTTTTCCAAGGCTGTTTGGGGAGTCAGATTTAGATACGCTTGATTGTTGATTTTTTTCAGGCAGACAGTTTTCTTTTCCTACAGCCTTGAGTGTTCATCTGGACCAGGGGTCACCAACCTTTTCGAAACTGAGAGCTACTTTGTGGGTACGGAGTCATACAAAGGGCCCCAGTTTGATAAACTCTTCGGAAATAACAAAGCGTAAATTGAAAAAAAATTATAATAAACATATTTTTAAGAACATATTTTTAAGATAGACATTTTAAAATATATATAAATACAAAAAAAGAATAACAACTGAATAAAATGAAATTTTAAATGCAGCTTAGTAGTGAGTTGTTCTATTTTTAGAACAGGTCCAGGGGCACCTCAAATGGTCCTTGGGGGCACCCGGGTGCCCGCGGGCACCACTGTTGGTGACCCCTGATCTGGACGATCCAAATCCAATATGATTCAATTGTAGGAATCCTTTCATTGATCCATGCTATGAATCCTCATCCAGATTGATTCTACCACACTGATGAGTCCCAAGCCCTGCGGGTGGCCTGCGATTCTCAGAAATTGTCTCCACCTTCCAGTTAAGCTCGTAAAGCAGCTGATATATTGAGGTCATGGCACGGATAAAACTCTCACTCTGACTTGGAAGCTTTGACATGGTAGTAATCGCCGCTGAAGTCTTCCTCAATTTCCGATAGAACAGTGCTCCACAGACGCCGAACAGTAAAGCTTCTGCCACCATAAATCCAATTATGTAAACATCCTCGACATCCTCCACATACAGGACTGAGAGACACATAACCTTCCACTCGTCCCAGAAATCCATGACATATCCCCCAGAGTGTGTCTTTGACCAGCAAGCTGGCTCCCCTGGACCTTGTCGCTTTGTAGAAAAAAATCTTGTCAATAGAGTTGATCGTCCATGATACCAAATCCATAATCACTTTGCATTTGAGAGATGAGTGCCGAGGAACTACTGACAAGACAAAGAGCCACGCAGGGCGAAGAAAGAAATGGGAGAGGAAAAACAGAAGCTGCCGCTTGCGACCAGAGCCAGGCAAAAAAAAAAAAAACTGCTATAGACTAAATTTCTAGCTAACATGCTCATTAGCAATACAAACCTGAAGTTCTTGTTAGCTTGCTTGTTTGCTGCACAGAAACATAATTTTGAAATAAATTCTTAAGTCAAACTAATTTAGCCAGCTAGCTAAAGCTTAAGTTCTTGTGCTATCTATCTATCTAGTCCATGCATTCATCACAACCTGCCTGGATTATTGTAATGCACTGTGTGCTGGGATCAGCCAGGCCTCCTTCTCACGTGTCTAGCTCGTCCAAAATGCAGCAGCTCGGCTTTTAACCGGTACACGTAGGTCTGAGCACATTACACCAGTTCTGTCCTCCCTTCACTGGCTCTCCGTTCAAACTAGAGTCGATTTTAAAATCCTGTTGTTGACATTTAAATGCCTATATGGCCTCGCTCCCCTCTACCTCTCTGAGCTGCTGGAACCATATGTTCCCTCGCGGGCCCTGAGATCATCCAATCAGATGCTTTTGGCGGTTCCAAAACCACGACTAAAGCTCTGAGGAGATCGGGCGTTTTCAGTCATCGGCCCCAAACTTTGCAACAACCTGCCCCCCAACATTAGACAGAACTCCTCCCTTCACATGTTCAAATCGCTGCTAAAAACCCATCTGTTCTCTCTAGCGTTTCATACTGTGTGAGCTGACTTAGTATATATATTTTATCCTGTGTTTTCATTTTAATGCTGTTCTTATACATTTTTGTTATATTTTTTACTGCTGTTAATTTAATAGTTTTGCCATTTAGTGCGTGTTACGGTTTCTGTAATATTTTAAATCTCTTTGATGTTGTTTGTGAAGCACTTTGATAACAGTTTATCTGTTTTAACTGTGCTCTATAAATAAAGATGTCTTGACTTGACTTGTTGCACAAAACTTTATATATTCAAAGCCGTCTGATCCTCAGATAAATACTTTGTAGTATTACATTATTATTTTTATATATAAATGTTTCTGTTAACTTATTTTTACATATGGGTTTTTCTTTTCAGTGCCCTGAGACAACTTCTGTTGTGACTTCTCACTATATAAATAAACTGAATTGAATTGAATATATTTGCAATAAAATACTTTAAATTTCCAATAACTTCAACATTGACAATGCTACTTTCCTGCTTAAACTTAATTTAAAGTAACAAATAAATAAATAAATAAATAGTTTCTGAGTTAATGTTTAAATGTTTTGTTTGCATTTCAATATATGTAAGGTTGAAGCAAACGCGGTTTGTGCGAAACCTTTCCATTTTCTTCTGAGATAAATAATTCAGTTTTTTTTATTGAAACATCCACAGCATGTGATAAAATACTGCAAATGGATATTTAGTGTAAATACTTAATCAGTGGAGGTTAGTCGTAAAATACTCCGAGTCATTAAACGTCTTCATCCTTAGTAAATCTGAGGCTTTCTAATGATTAGCATGGAATCTGCTCTCTTATCAGGTTATTTACTGGATCGGCAGCTTTTATTCATCAAATGTTTAATGAGCAGATGCTTAATGACCTGCTGCGTTATCTTCATCCTCTTCTTCCCCCCACAGATCTGCAACCTCATCATCCTCGTGGTTAAGATTCTACCCTTCATCTCTTTTTTCCCCATCCCTCTTCCTGCCACTTCTCTCCCAGTTCCTCCCCTCTCTGTTCCTCTCCGTCCTCCTCCTTCAGCCTTGCAGTGAAATAAAAGATTACCAGCAGACGAGCCATTATTTTTGCTGATGGAGGCCATATATCACTGAGACTGCACCAGAGAGTGAGAGACATTTACAGAGAAGTTAGGAAAAGTGGAGAGAGTGGTGGGTGGACTGAACAGAACAAAGATGGGGAGGTCTGCTGGTGAAGATTCTCAGTCAACCAGGACATGATAAAATCGAAAAACGTTCAATGCAGAAACAACTGGACTTTATTTGTAACAGAAGATGTTTCGCTCTTCATCCGAGGAGCTTTCTCAATTCAAAGAGCAGAGAGTGGGGATCAGGTTTTAAAGACTGAGATTGTAAGAGTGGCACCTGCTGCAGCTCCAAGATGGCTGCCAATCATCCACAGCTGACGGTCATCCACCTGACGAGCTCCACCTATACTTAAGGCTGCAGTCGAGTTCCACTCTTCGCTGAAGCATTTTATGCCACACATGGTATTTATGCCTCTAGCCAGTTTGTGAGTACATTGAGAGAAACTTACCTTGTTCTTGTTGTGTTCTCAGTCCTCGTGATCCTGGTTCCAGCTCTCTGCTCGTCGTGCCTTACCCTCCAGCCACTTGCCTGCCTCACTCGCCCTCTGGGACTCATCTCAAGGAGTTAGGGATTCTCTGGAACAATCATCCTCCTCTTTTCATCTATAAGGAAAACATCAAACAAACAAGATCAATTATTCTGAAAGAACTTTCTGGTCAAGCCCATCTGACTGTCTGCTTTTCATCTTCCAGGAAATCCAGAGGACCCTTGTACATTTGTAAATAGTTATTCCCACTGTAAATAATAAACACTGTTACTTTTGCACCTCTTCGTCTTGTGTCGTTCTGGGTCTCGTTACCAACTGGGTTACCTTTTGAAATCATGACAGTTAATGCTCCAGCCTAAACAAAACCCAGAACGAGACCATGAATGTACAAGCTTCCTCCTCGCAGGCCACAAGCAAGACTCAGTTAGAGGAGATGTTAAAACAAGTAATTGGCCAACAACTCAAGACTCAATCAGATTTACTAGTACTGGGAATGTATGGTGAATTCTAATCAGAAGAAACTTGCTGTTTCTCCTCCCACAGCTCCGGTTGCCACCTCAGACTCAAACTCTCCCAGCACCAGTTCAAGCATTAACTCTCTTTCTCCTCAACAGTTACTGGTTAAACCATCTGAACTCTTCTCAGGAGACCCAGCATTATGTGAAGGTTTTCTCCTACAGTGCAAACTCGCCTTCAAAGGGACACCTCAGCTCTACTCCACGGACATCGCTAAAATCACTTATCTCAACAGTCATTTGTCAGGTAAAGCCCTCCAGTGGGGATCTTCTTACCTCCACAACCGTGATTTGGACTTCGTGTCGTTCGACCTGTTTCTGAATGAGTTCCGCAGGATTTTTGACCGGCCGTTGCAACAAACCAATGCAGAGAAACGTTTGTTGGGACCACGTCAGGGCAGACGACCCGTCTTTGAACACGCTCTGGACTTCAGAATTCTTGCGGCTCAAATGGAGTGGAACGACAGGGCGTTTCAAGGTACATTTTTGAACTCTCTCTCTGATTACGTTAAGGACCAGATTGCAGCAAGAGACGAACCCCCTAACTTTGACGCGCTAATGAATTTGGCTATCTCCATCGACTAACGCTTCTGGGAACGTCGCCGAGAACGGGACTACAACTACCAGAGACCCAACACTTCCGGCTTTTCTACGTCATCAGGTGGGGAAAATAATTTCAGTATCAACTCTTGAAGCTCGCTACCACCATCTACTGGATCTCAGCTAGCATTACTTGCACCTGAACCAATGCAGATTGGCAGAACAAAATTAACAACAAGTGAAAGACTGAGACGTAGGAATTCTAACCTGTGCATGCATTGTGGAAATGAGGGACATTATATTGCTTCATGCCCGCTTTTGGGAAACAACAACGCACGCCAATAGAACGGAAGTTATTGGTGGGTACTTCCTCTTTCACTTCCATGCGTAGATTGACTTTACCTACGGTTATTCAGTTCGAACAAAACCGTTTTCCTGTGTCAGCATTAATTGACTCTGGTGCTGAACAGAATTTAATTAGTCATGATTTAGTCAAGAAATTTTCTCTCCCCGTTCTGGACATTGACCCAGTTTCTGTTATTGGAGTAACTGGGGAGACTTTAGCACAGATTCGTTTTAAGACTGGAGACTTGCATTTAATCACATCTGGTAATCACCATGAATTTGTTAGTTTCTTTGTGTTTGATTCACCCAACACTCAAATGATTTTAGGGTTTCCCTGGTTAAAGAACCATAACCCCCACATCAATTGGTAGTTCGGCCAAATAGAGAAATGGAGCAACAAGTGTTTGAAGAATTGCCTTCGCTCAGGCATCTCCAACCCTTTAACCAATGTACAAGAAACTGAGAACATTGATCTATCCACCATTCCCCCCGAGTATCGTGATTTGTCTCCAGTATTCAGTAAAGTGAAGGCTCTCTCTCTTCCTCCCCATCGTCTCTATGACTGTGCCATCGACCTTCTTCCTGGAGCTCCTCTGCCATCTAGCCGTTTGTATCACCTCTCAGGCCCTGAACGCAGATCCATGAAGTCCTACATCAAAGAGTCTTTGGATTCAGGAATCATCCGCCCTTCTACTTCTCCACTGGGCGCAGGGTTATTTTTTGTTGCTAAGAAAGACAAGACCCTACGCCCTTGTATTGACTACCAGGGGTTGAACAATATTACTGTAAAGAACAAATATCCTTTACCACTTCTTGACTCTGTCCATGAGCAGTTACAACCAGCCACTATCTTTTCCAAATTGGACCTACGTAATGCTTATCACCTCATCCGTATCCGAGAGGGTGATGAATGGAAAACAGCTTTTAAGACACCCTTGGGACACTTTGAGTATCTCGTCATGCCTTTTGGCCTTACCAATGCTCCTGCAGTGTTTCAAGCACTAGTCAATGATGTTTTGAGAGACATTATTGGTGATTTTGTGTTTGTTTACTTGGATGATATTCTCATTTATTCCAGGAATGAGGATGAACACGTCACACATGTCCGGACGGTGCTCCAAAGACTGTATGAGAACCAACTTTTTGTAAAAAGTGAAAAATGGGCTAATCACACTTCTTCTGTTGCTTTTTTGGGTTTTATCTTTGGAGAGGGACACTACAGGGCAGACCCCGAGAAGACTAAGGCAGTGGTAAGGGTGGCCGATCCCTGAGACCAGGAAGCAACTGCAACGGTTCTTGGGTTTTGCAAACTTCTACAGACACGTTTTTAAGGACTACAGTCGCATCGCAGCACCTCAATCTCAACTCACATCCACCAACAGAAATTTCAGATGCACCCCGGCAGTGTTAATTTTGACAGCTATTTTTAATTTAGTTTTAGTCTTAGTCATGTGACTAAAACATCATTTAGTTTTAGTCATTACTTAGTCATCAGAATTTTTTTTGTTTTAGTCTAATTTTAGTTGACAAATCAATGAAAACATTTAGTCGACTAAATCTACAGTCAATTAAGTCGACTAAGTTATACATAGTAAAAACTTTTCATCAATTCTCTGTAGTTACTAAAACAAAACAATGTTTTAACCATAATATTAATATTAATATGCAATACATACAACAACAAATAAAACTTTTTTCAAACATTATTTGTCTAACCTTGCTTTTAACAGTAAAACTACAAGCAGTACTTGAATCCAGTGTTAATTTTGACAGCTATTTTTAATTTAGTTTTAGTCTTAGTCATGTGACTAAAACATCATTTAGTTTTAGTCATTACTTAGTCATCAGAATTTTTTTTGTTTTAGTCTAATTTTAGTCGACAAATCAATGAAAACATTTAGTCGACGAAAATAATTAGTCAACAAAATTAACACTGCACCCCGGAAGCCAACTCTGCTTTCGGTAAGCTCAAACAGCTTTTTTTCCCACACCCATCCTCTGTCATCCATACATCACTCGTCAGTTTATCCTTGAGGTGGACGCTTCTGACACTGGGGTAGGAGCCGTTTTGTCGCAGAGATCACCTTTGGACAATAAAGTGCACCCATGGGCAGCACGGTGGCACAACTGGTAGAGCTGCTGCCTCTCAGCGAACAGGTCCCCGGTTCAAATCCCGGTCCGGGGGCCTTTCTGGGTGGAATTTGCATGTTCTCTCCGTGCATGCGTGGGTTTTCTCCGGGTGCTCCGGTTTCCTCCCACAGTCCAAAAACATGCATGTTAGGTTGATTGGTAACTCTAAATTGACCCTGGGTGTGAGTGAGACAGGTCCCTCTTGTAAATGAGTCCCCGTGGCTCAACGAGGATAGCCTGTATAAATAAAGGTTGAATGAATGTGCATTTTTCTCTCGCCGTCTGTCTCCAGCTGAAGGGAATTATGACGTGGGCAACAGAGAACTACTTGCTGTAAAACTGGCACTAGAGGTGTGGCGTCACTGGCTTGAGGGCACGGAGCTGCCTTTTCTCATTTGGACTGACCATAAGAACCTCACGTATCTCAGAGATGCTAAACGCCTAAATCCCAGGCAGGCACGCTGGTCACTGTTTTTCAATCGATTCAATTACACACTGACTTTCAGACCTGGTTCTAAGAATGTTAAGCCCAATGCTTTGTCTCGCCAGTTTTCTCCTCCAGATGCTCTAGAGGTTGAAGAGAACATCTTACCCTTGGCTTGCATCGTTGGGGCACTCACCTGACCCATTGCCCAGGAGGTTCGTGAGGCCCATCGTACGGAACATGACCCAGGCACTGGACCTCCTGGTACGCTCTTTGTTCCCACCACCATGAGGTCCAAGGTACTCAAATGGGTGCATACAAACAAGCTCTCTTGTCACCCAGGTATTACACGTATGTTGACGTTAACCAAGACCCACTTCTGGTGGTCCACTTTGTCCCAAGACGTCAACGACTTTGTTGAAGCTTGTCCCACATGTGCCAGGAACAAGACTGGTACCCAACCCCCTGCAGGTCTCCTCCAACCATTACCCACGCCCAGCCGCCCATGGTCCCACATCGCTGTTGATTTTGTCACCGGCCTGCCTCCATCTTAGAGTAACACCACCATTCTCACTGTCATTGACAGGTTTTCTAAAGCAGCCCATTTTGTGCCTCTTCCTAAGTTGCCTTCTGCTATGGAGACTGCTCATCTCCTTGTACAGCATGTTTTTCGTATTCATGGTGTCCCTTCCGACGTGCTGTCGGATAGGGGTCCCCAGTTCGTCTCTCAGGTGTGGCACAGTTTTTGTGGTGCCTTGGGGGCATCGACCAGTCTCACCTCCGGCTATCACCCGCAGTCCAACGGTCAGGCTGAACGATGCAACCAGGAGCTCGAGGCCACCCTTCGATACCTCGTTGAGGGCAATCCCTCTGCCTGGAGTCGACATCTGGTCTGGGTGGAGTATGCCCACAATGCCCATACTTCTGCGGCAACAGGTTTGACACCTTTTGAAGCTTCGCTGGGATATTTGCCCTCTTTGTTCCCCAGTCAGGAGTCGGACATATCGGTGCCGTCAGTGCAGCACAATTTCCGACGCTGTCTGCGTATCTGGCGCCAGGCTAAGGTAGCACTTCTCCGCACGGCCGTCCAAAATAAGAAGTTTGCGGACTACCACCGATCTTCTGTGCCCTCCTATCAGGTGGGTCAGAGGGTTTGGCTTCCCACCAGGAACATCATCCTGAAGCACACCCGAGGAAGTTGGCGCCTCGATTCATCGGGCCTTTCCCTATACTCCGGATCGTCAACCCTTCTGCGGTGCATCTTCAACTGCCCGCTTCCATGAGGATTCATCCGACGTTTCACGTGTCCCAGGTCAAGCCCGTTTCTGAGAGTCCTTTGTGCCCGCCTGCCAGCCTCCCTCCGCCTGCCCGTCTCATCGACAACCATCCGGCTTTCACCGTCCGTGCCATTCTGGATGTGCGCCGTCGTGGGAGAGGTTTCCAGTATCTTGTGGACTGGGAGGGATATGGCCCTGAGGAACGGTCTTGATTCCTTGCTCCTTCATCCTGGACCCCAGTCTGATCACTGCCTTCTTCAGGGCTCACCTGGAGAAGCGCGTCGGGGCTCCTGGAGACGCCCCTTGAGGGAGGGGGGGTACAGTAAGAGTGGCACCTGTTGCAGCTCCAAGATGGCCCCCAATCATCCACAGCTGACGGTCATCCACCTGACGAGCTTCACCTATACTTAAGGCTGCAGTCGAGTTCTACTCTTCGCTGAAGCATTTTATGCCTACACATGGTATTTATGCTTCTAGCCAGTTTGTGTGTACATTGAAAGAAACTTACCTTGTTCTTGTTGTGTTCTCAGTCCTCGTGATCCTGGTTCCAGCTCTCTGCTCGTCGTGCCTTGCCCTCCAGCCACTTGCCTGTCTCTCTTGCCCTCTGGGACTCATCTCAAGGAGTTATGGATTCTCTGGAACAATCATCCTCCTCTTTTCATCCGTAAGGAAAACATCAAACAAACAAGACCAATTATTCTGAAAGAACTTTCTGGTCAAGCCCATCTGACTGTCTGCTTTTCATCTTCCAGGAAATCCAGAGGACCCATGTACATTTGTAAATAGTTATTCCCACTGTAAATAATAAACACTGTTACTTTTGCACCTCTTCTTCTTGTGTTGTTCTGGAACTCGTTACCAACTGGGTTAACTTTTGAAATCATAACAGAGATAAGATACACACATTCCTATGTGGATTGACAAATCACACCTCACACCTTAACAGTAGGGGTTTCTTAGGGTCTTTGTTGGTCTAATTCACAGATGAGGCTCCTCTGTTCCCATCAGGTGTGAAAATCGTCTGGGAATCAATCATAAAGCAAGACAGTGGTGAGACCAGCTATGTTGTTTGGTCTGGAGACAGAGACATGGACAAAAAGACAGGAGAAAGAACTGGAAGTAGCAGAAATGAAGATGCTGAGGTTCTCCTTAAGAGTGACAAGGATGGATAAGATCAGGAATGAGATAATCAGAGGTACAGCACATGTTGAACAACTGGGAGATAAAGTTAGGGAGGACACACTGAGATGGTTTGGACATGTCCAGAGGAGGGACAGTGGGTATATTGGTAGAAGGATGTTAGAAATGCAGCTGCCAGGAAAAAGACACAGAGGAGACATATGGATGCAGTTAGAGAGGACATGAAGGTAGTTGGAGTGAGGACAGAGGATGCAGAGGACAGAGTGAGGTGGAGGAGGATGACTCGCTGTGGAGACCCCTGAAAAGGGAAAAGCCGAAAGAAGAAGAAGAAGAAGAATACACTCTCCTCCTCCACTCTGTCATTCTCAGACTGCATGGTGACACCATCATCTCCACAGTATTCTTCTGTTGACCACAAAGAACAATTACTTGTATTTAGTCTAAAAAAGCTAAGTCTGGTCCTCTGGACATTCTTTGAGATTAAATGAGTTTTGTAATTTGTAATCACATTATTATTTATAATAACGTAATTACATTAATTATTTATTTGTAATGCGTTTTAAAAAGTAGCAAACGTTGAAAATCCAGAGGACCAGACTTAGCTTTTTTAGATTTTTCTACCTGGATTATTGAACATGCATCAGGGTACTTGTATTTAGATTTCAGATTTTAATAGCAGAAAAGACAGTTGTCATGAATGATATTTCACCTACTCAGTTTTCTCTTCTGTTGCCAGACACATCATCCATCTAGGATCCATCCAGGATCCACCCATCCATCCATCCATCTAGAGCATGAGCTTAATTACGAAATAGAACAAACGTATCCCGTTAGCTTAGCATTACTGCATTATGAGCCATTTCAGGTTGTTTGTCCAATAAAAAATATATGAGCTAACGTTAGCATCGTGTTTGCATTTGAGCTGACTTACCGCTTTAAGTGGAGTACAACTTGTTAGCTCCCTTAAAGCTTCAGTATGTAGTTTATTTTATAAACATATTTCTTCACTTTGTCACTACCTCCTGACAGACTGATGTTAGCCAGGTAATCTCTGAAAAATTAAAAAAAATTGTCCCCTTGCTTCTCCAGGTGGTAAATAAGCATTTCTAAAAAGAAAAGGTGACACGCCATTTTCCAGCCAATAAAAACAGAGTTTTTAATCAGCCAATAAAGAGCTGCGTTCCAGTTGTCCTCAACAGAGCTTCTCACGCCCCAACCCACGCCCCCACCTGTCCCAGCCCCAGCGCCGCGCACGTTCTCGTTCAAAGGATTGGAAAGCGATGCAGGACTGTTTTGTATGTCACACAAATGTATTAAATTCCCCTTCTTAATCCCTGATCAGGACTTTTTTTTTTTTCTCCAAAAGTCAAATAATCGCTTCATCCACCGCTCTGTACCGCTTCCTCTGCCGACTGCAATGAATGAGGAAGTGAAATTGTCACGAGTGAATAAAAGTAGGGTTCAACGTGGCTGCCAGAGGCTCTGAAGATTTCCTGGTCTTCTGGTGTGCTGGACTAGCGCTCAATGGTTTTATTTTATTTTTTTAGAAGGTTTTATTAACATATAAACACAGAATATTGCAGTGTCTCCGAGAGACTGCAGCTGGGGGCGGAGCTGCAGATCTCAAGTTCACAGACCAAGGACTGTGGCTCCCCTCAGAGCCATATGGCTCTGAGGGGGAGGGAGCAGAATGCTTTTCCTTGTTGAAAATATTTCTAAGTGTTTTGGTCATACAGAAATCGCAGATAGCAGCTTTAATGTTTGTATGAGAGTAGTTTATATAGTTTTATTTACCTGATAGAGAAGGATCACTCTGTTACTTCTGAGCAAAATAATCCAGCTGAGCTCATCAAAGACGGGCCACGTTTTTACTTCACTCTCCTTTGCACTATATAAAATCATTGCATGTGCTGCACTGATCTGACAGGTCATTTAATTAAAGTTAAGCCATGCTTTCTCCACCAGCTGCAAAAACACTTCTTTGTGGGTTTTTTTTTTTCCTTCTTCTTCTTTTGGTTTATTGACGGGTTGCAACCATCGTTTAGGTGCATACCGCCACCTACTGACCAAGAGTGTGTAGCTCATGGCATCCTTTCCTTATACTGTAAGTGTAAACAGTATTCTATTTTTAATATTGATATTTTGTAAATATTTAAACAATGCTTTTCTAATATCATTTATTTTATCCCTATCACCTTCAGCTCCTAATTTTTTTTTTTTTTTTTTTTTTTTTTTTTTCTTTCGGCTTCTCCCTTCGTTAGGGGTCACCACAGCGAACTAGTCGCATGAAGACTTGGCAATTGTTTTTACGCCGGATGCCCTTCCTGACACAACCACAGACCACCGGGCTACCACAGCTCTCTGTGTGGAGCAGAGAGCTGATATTTAGGGTTCCCGGGGGAGCAGATGGTGTGGGTTAAGGGCCTTGCTCAAGGGCCCAGAGTGGGGCAGATGAGGGTGGAGACAGGTGTGACCGCTTCACTTATCCCACCCACATCTTTTTGCTGTTGTCGGTATCGGGGCTTGAACTGGCGATCTTCCGATCACAAGCTCACCTTCTTAACCTCTGCGCCACCACTCCCTACCTTCAGCTCCTAATATTCCTCCTAAACTCCAAACTCTCCCTGTCTCTTTGACTTTTTCTTTTAATCTCTCCCTATCATCTGTATATTTAGTGTACTCCATCAGTACATGTTCTACACTGTCTGTATCCCCACATTCCTCACATCTACTGTCATACCCTTCCACCCCATTGTGTGCTGCTGACACCCAACAAAACTGTATATCTTTTTTTTTTAAGACATAGCCCCCCCTGGTGGACATTTCACGGGCCGCCACTGAACAAAACAGAAATCATTCTTGTTGGTACCAAAAACTCTATTTCAAAATCAGAACATCTTCTTGTCCCCCTTAACAACTCTCTGCTATCCCCCTCCCCTCAGGTCAAGAGCCTCAGTGTCATCCTCGACACCACTCTCTCCTTCACTTCACACATCAACAATATTACTCGGTCTGCCTATTTCCACCTCCGTAATATTAACCGTCTCCGTCCTTCTCTCACACCCTGCTCCACAGCCATCCTGGTGCACAGTCTTGTGACTTCCCGTATCGACTACTGCAGCTCCCTTCTCTATGGCCTCCCTAACTGTTGTGTTGTATTAATTAGCAGTCATTTAGTTTGCTTTATACTTATTTATTAACACGTGCTCCAAGTTAATCTAGCCAACATGTCCGTCTTCTCTAATCTCCTCTGGTCCGACTGATCTCGCGATAACACAGTAACATTAACTACACTACATTTTCCTCCTTGTTTAGAACAAAAACCTATCTGTAACACAAAATATATATATACAGTATACCCTGATGCATGCTCAATAATCCAGGTAGAAAATCCAAAAAAGGTATGTCTGGTCCTCTGGAAATAAAAACAAAACAAAGCAAAACAAAGCAGATCACTTTTTTTTTGCTTTGTTTTGTTTTGTTTTTTGAATGTCCAGAGGACCAGACTTAGCTTTTTTGGATATATACAGTATTTTTTTTAAACATAGAAATCAAACAATTTCCATTCTACTAAACGGTAACATTTCTTTTCTCTTAGTTAGTTTATTTATTTATTTCAAGTCTCTTTACATACAAGTCCATGTTGGGCCAGTAAAATTTGCTCCTTAGATATTGTTTTGTACGAACCACTCCTTGGTGAGTTTCGTGTCCAATTTCCAGTGCTTGCTTCACCATTGCTCTTGGTAGCACTATCCTGTGTCCTCTTAGCACAAGTCCTTTATATATGCTGAACTCTCCAGCACATCTGTTGTAAGGCTGCAACTCAGACGGAACTGGGTTTGGCCATTTTCCCGTCTCCATAATCGTCTTCAGTTGTTTCATTGTGTTGTCCTCTGTCATTTTCTGTTTGATGTCCTCAAGGTTCATGGCTTGCACTTCATGCATCGTTACTGTCAGTACTCTGTCCACATATGTTTCCACATACTCATTGTTCTCTGTTTCTGGTAAAGGCAGTCGTGAAAGTGAATCTGCTACGTTGGACTTTCCGACGATGTGTTCTATTATATAATCATACGGTTGTAGTCTCAAACCGAGTCTCTGTATTCGTGGTGGTGACAGTGTAGCTTTCTCTGGGTTGAACATGTATATGAGGGGTTTATGGTCAGTTTGCAAAGTAAACTTGGCCCCCCACAAGTACGTTCTAAAATGTTCCACAGCCCATACACATCCTAAAGCCTCACGTTCTATCTGAGAATAACGACGTTCTGTTGGGGTCAATGAACGGCTTGCATAGGCTACTGGTTTGTTCTGTCCATCTGATTGGGTCTGTAGTAAAACTGTGCCTAATCCTACTGGACTAGCATCAGTAATAACTACAGTGGGTGCCTCCAATTTAAAGTAGGCCAGGCATGGCTCACTCACCAATGCTTCTTTCATTGCTTGGAATGATCTTTCTGTTTCACTTGTCCACTCCCACGCTTGTTCTTTTCTAGTCAGCTTCCTTAGTGGTTCTGATAAGTTTGCATAGTTTGGAATAAATTTCATCAGAAATCCACAAGTACCTAGGAATGAGCGGAGTTGTTGAACGTTTTCAGGTCTTGGTGCTTTGTAGATGGCTTCAACCTTTCTTGGGTCTGGTTTAATTCCTGTGTTGGTGATCACGTGTCCGAGTATCTCAATCTCTTGTAACCCAAAAATACACTTGTCTCTGTTGAGGGTTAGACCTCTGTCCACAAATCTCTGAAATACTTTTCTCAGTCTCTGTTCAAGTTGTTCTTCATCCTCTCCAAAGACTACTACATCATCCATGTAGCAAACGGTACCAGGCATTTTACATAACATAGAGTCCATAGCCTTCTGGTAGGCTTCCGGTGCACTCGATAATCCAAAGGGAACTTTTTTGAAGCGGTAGCACCCTCTATGTGTGATGAATGTCGTCAGGTGTCTGGACTCTGTGGCTAAATCACATTGCCAAAATCCCTTCCATGCATCTAGCTTAGCAAACACTTTTGCTCCCTGCACTGCCTGTAAGATGCTGTCTACTACGGGCGGCCGTGGTGTAGTGGTAATGGCAGTCGTCCCCCGATCGGAAGGTTGGTGGTTCGAATCCCGGTTCCCCACACCATGTGTCATTGTGTCCTTGGGCAAGACACTTAACCCCGAGTTGCTCCCGGTAGGACTGGAAAGCACCTTGCATGGTAGTCTGCCGCTACCGGTGTATGAATGTGTGTAGCATTCAATATATGTGTAGCACTTTGAGATTTTCACTAATGAAAAGTGCATTATAAATTGAATTCATTATTATTATTATTATTATTACTGTTGGTACTGGGTGTCTTTCTCTGATCACTGCTTTATTCACCTCCCTAAGGTCTACGCATAGCCTCACTTCTTTTGTATCTTTCTTGGGTACAATAAGGATATTAGAAACCCATTCTGATCCTTCATTTACCTCCTCTATAATACCTTGTTCTAGCATCTTATCTAGCTCCTGGTTTACAGCTTCTAACATGGGATAAGGGACTCTCCTTAAACCTTGTGCTACAGTCAGGACTTTTTCATCGACTGTAACCTTATGGCTATAACCTTTAATCTGTCCAAGTCCTTTAAATAGTAAGCTTTTCAAACCTGTCTATTTGCTCTACTGTGTTTACTTTTTCTTCTGTGTTCAGTATATTTAATGCAAAGCTTGTTTTTCTGCCTAGCAGTGCTTCTACATCTCCTTCAATCACATATATGTTATCTTTGATAACATTGTCTTTCCACCTCATTTCTGCTTCAAAATAACCCACACATTTAAGTGGAGCAGTTTGTGCATAAGCATAAAACCTCTTCTTGGTTGATTTTAGTTTATTTTTAGCAGAAAGTGTTCTTTTATATAAATCCTCTCCTATATGAAGTTTCTTCCACTTCCTGTATCTATGACCATTTTCAGCCATTGTCCATTTACTTTGATTGTTTCAGTACCTTCAGGATCCATAGCATGGACAAATTTATCTGAATCTGAATCAGAAGTATCCTGAACTACTGCTCTCACTGGCTTCATCTTTTTCTTTTTTTCTGTAAATTTATCACTCCTCTTTTCTGTTTGTATTTTATTTTTCTTCTTGAAACACATGCGTGCATAATGTCCTGTTTTCTGACAAAAGAGGCACGTTGCTGTCTTTGCTCCACAGTCTTCTGCAGAGTGTGTGTTCTTTCCACATCTGTAACACAAGGTGTCGCTGTTGGCTTTCTCTTGGCTCCATTCCCTTCTTGTTCCTGTTTTACAGCCTCCAGCTGCGCACTTCTTTGTGAAATGAACTTGGTTTTCCTTCACTCTGTGACCGGTACCTTCAGTGAAATATTTTGCTTCTGCATGAGCTGCTTCGAAAGCTCTAGCTGTAGACAGTGCTTTGTCTAAACTCAGCCCATCTTCTTGCAACAGTTTATCACGAAGCTTTTTCATGACACATTTCTCCACAATCTGATCACGTATCATGTCGTTCTCCCAGCGTGCCAAAGTCACATGATTTTGCCAGTTCTCTTAATGCATTCACAAAAGCATCCACTGACTCTTCAGGGCACTGAGCTCTCTGTCTGAACTTGTGGCTCTGTAGGACTATATTTCTTTGCGGAGTAAAATATGCGTCTAGCGCGGCAACAGTCTGAGCATGTGTATCTTTGTCTCCAGGTAAATTGGTGAAAATCCTCTGTGTCGGCGCTCCAATACAATGCAGCAGAGTGGCTCTCCTCACCAAATCTTGTGCATGAATTGTCCCACTTGCAACTTCAAAGAAGCTGTAAGAGTCCTTCCACAGTTTATACTCCGTGAATAAATCAGACGCTCCAAGGTTCAGCGGAACCGGCGGGACCAGTTTAGCATAAGCAGGTGCACCTCCGGCAGCAGCTTGCAGATCATTATTTGACATGGTTCTGTCTCAGTTGTCCTTCTTTGCCTCTGGGTTCTTGACAAACGTTCTCCTCGTCACCAAATGTTGTGTTGTATTGATAAGCAGTCATTTAATTTGCTTTATACTTATTTATTAACACGTGCTCCAAGTTACTCTAGCCAACATGTCCGTTTTCTCTAATCTCCTCTGGTCCGACTGATCTCGCGATAACATAGTAACATTAACTACACTACACTAACAAATCCCTCCACAAGTTACAGATGGTCCAGAACTCAGCTGCCCATGTCATCACTCAAACCTCCTACTATAACCACATCACTCCTGTCCTGCAGCAGCTCCACTGGCTCCCGGTTAAATCACGCATCATCTTCAAAATTCTACTTCTCACGTTCAAATCTATCCACAACCTTGCCCCTCCTTATCTATCTGACCTCCTACAAATCTCCATCCCATCACGCTCTCTCAGATCCTCCTCTTCGCTACATCTCCATGTACCCTCTGCCTGCCTCTCCACCCTGAAGAAACACGCATGCGCATTAGATGAAGGTACAAAATTCAGAGCGCCAACTAATGTCCCGGCATGGTAACTACAGCAGATTCATGAGTGCGGGGGGACTCCTGCGGATGCATGTAAACACAGAATTCGTCCGTGTCAACGCAGATCTATTCCTCAAATTAACATACAAATAAAAACTATGTCCCCCCCCACCCCCCCATTGTGCCCTTGTAAACAGGGCCTAAGAGCTTCTTTTATTTCATCCTGCATACCTTCCTAATTCGAAGGACTTGATCATCTGGTTTCTCAACAAAATTGATCAAATTCTCCCGACAGGAGTCAGGGTTGGTAGGACCCTTCGAGCCTCGATGGAAACTAATTAGATTCATGATGACCACTGGATTCTACTGTTTGGGTTGGTGAAATCTGGATTGTCTACAAATTTGTGTGGATGTGTCGAAGCTTGGCAGCACTCAGACTGAATTACGTGGAGCTGCGTCAGAGAGCTGGAGCAAGTTGTTATCAGGACTTTGGACTCCAGCACCACACATGAAGATGGTAATATCTGGAGAAGCTCTAAGCTATTGGCTTTGGCGTAAGGAATCAATTCTGCTGTTTGAAGCTTTCCATTGGATAACTTTTACCAGCAAGACTTTAAAAGGCAAAAATAGCAACTCACAAGTTCTGCCTGACCTAAAATGTAGTCTTGACGATGGGCTTATCTCAACTACTCCTGGCATGAAAGTTCATTCTCAAAGTTCATACTCCTGGCATGTTTTGAAAAACAAAGATGCTTTGTTTGTCTCCTCACCCCTCCCTTCTCCAAGGCCGTGAACATGTGACAGAACCTCAACTGAGCTGATGATAACATCCCCTCTTATCTGGATAATAGCTGGGTAAGGGGGGGGGGGGGGCTCAGGGCTGTGCAACGACTTCCCTTTAAGGCCCTGTTCACACGGACACAGTGGGGAAAACGTAGGTTTTTTCGTATGTTAATTAGAGGAAAATATCTGCATTGACACGGACGAATTCTGTGTTTACTTGCATCCGCAGGAATCCTCCCCGCCCTCCTGAATCTGCTGTAGTAACCATACCGGGTCATTAGATGGCGCTGTGAATTTTGTACCTTCACCTAATGCGCATGCATGCTGCCTCAGTCTGTTTTCCTCTGGGGCTAAAAGTTCAGCTAACAACAACTTAACAACAAGTTAAAGCTGGAATTTGGATAAGAGTTTACAGATTTGACACAAAGTGGAACCCACTTAATCTAACAAGCTCCACACCAGTCGCTGAGTGGACCTGAACCGAATCGACGATGTCGGACTTTAGTCTGTGATAATCAGCTGATTTACAGAAGGTAAATCTACATTCTTAATAATGTTTGCTTGTGCTTACTTTGATCACACAACAACCAACTGAGTTTTTTTTCCCCTCCGAGTTCGAGAAGCTGTCCTTCTACCAGGCGGACAGGTTCGGACGTGGGACCATTATCCAGGATGAAATCAGAGCAGAGTCCAGTTCATTAATGTAGTTACGGTTTGGTTAACATGTTTTTAATAGTGTTCTGTTTAATTATCAGTGTTTTTGTGGCATACAGTCTGTGGTGTTGAATAAATAAATAAATAAACCTGGTGTCTTCATGTTACACATCGTTTAAATGACGTAACGAGTCCAGATAGCTTCATTTAGCCAAGAAAACTTTATTCCACACTAACATAAATACTGTTTATAATTGTTAAACTGTTATTATTTAGCACATTTAGTATGTTATTGTGCAGCGTGACACGTGAAATATCCGCCTGCCTTGTTCAATAAACAGCGACATTAGAACTGGATCAGACTGTCTCTTCCAACACATATGTAGCTGGATTCAGGTGTAGATTAATTAAATATGAGACTCAAAATATATTCTATCTGGTGTAGTTCAGAAAGCGATGTGTGTCCGTCGCCATTGTTGATAGAAATGCCGTCTGTCCGTGCGTGCGTGTGTGCACGTTTGTGGTTCTAACAAAAGCTCAGCGGGAGATGTTTAGGTTATCAACGGGGGGTCAGCAAAAAAACCTCCACTCTGGAAGGTGGATTCAGAAACCTCCGGATTCAAAGAAGGGGGCCACTGGTGTCGTGTAAATGATCAGCACAACAGCAGAGAATGGACAGACGGTGGACGGTTTCACTCAAAATATGCGCCGTGTTAACGGCCCCTAAGATTCAATGACTTCACCAGCATGTACATGTATCACGTCTATTTATGTTGCTATGCTGTGGTAGGTTATATTGATGCCTCAAACCGTGCACTGTCTAGGACACGGTGTGAGAGATCTTTTTTATACCGTCTCTCCTCATGTTTTTCTTCCCTTTTCTCATCTAAGCAAAATATTATTCTGAATAAGAATAAAAGGGCTGCACTTGTAGAGTAGCAGCTTTGTACATTCCGTCCATCTTTCGGACAACTGTACGTATATGTTCTCGCTTTACCTCGGTGCAATGATATTAAAGTTTATTCTGATTCTGATCCTTTATACCTCACTCTCCTCTACTCCTATCTCCTTCTTTAACTATTAACCCTTCTCCCACTTTTCTGTCTTTGTTTTCTACTTTGTCTTTTCATCCCCGTGTCCATTACACATGAAACAATAAACCAAAGCAAATTTTAATAAAGTTTTATTTATATATCAAGTGGAGCATTAAGGCCAGCCATAATGCTCTGCTTGTGAAAGTAAATCTGTTGGGCTTCACCTTGACACTCAGATAATAACTC
>JBBPBX010037643.1:0-30820 GCA_038048925.1 Garcialebias charrua | reverse complement strand
CGCAGGCATCTGCCCCAGGCCAACCTTGGGTGCCTCCTGCATGGATGCCAGGACCCTGCCATCCCGTGTCGGACGTGAAAATGCCCTGGTGTCTGACCAGCAGGCATGTAGTTCCTGAACATACTCATCCGAGGGGGGAACCACAAGGGTCGCTTCCGACGTACGGCGCCTAAAAAACGCACTGGAAGCTGCAGGCTGGGCCGGAGGGACACTAATCTGCAGGCGGGCAAGAGCCGTTCGAATTGCAGCTGTCACGGACTCCTCTGTATTGTCCTGGGAGACAACGGAGTCAGACCTAGACGTCCCGGAGCCCTGCTCCGAAAGGTCCTCACGGAAGTGAGTGTCAGAGGCCGCCAATGAAAGAGCATCGTCGCCAGCGACTGATGCGTCATCCCGCTCGGGAGGGAGCGCCCTGTCCCGGCCATCATCAGTCTGAAAGGACTGGAGGAGGGCCTTCATGCGGGCCAGCTCGGCGGTGAGGTGATCCACTCTGGTGGACAACCTGTCCCTATCGGGCCGTCTGGCACGCTTCGCCGGCCGCGAAGGTGCAGCCACAGCAGGCCGTTTGTCCACCGCCTGACCCGGTGGCAACGTGCTACGTGGCGAAGCACACGCCCCGTCGGTAGGCTGCTCCAGCGCAGCCAACCGGTCCCGTCTAATCGACCAGGGCATGACGGCACAGTTGGGGCAAGCTTCAGCCGACAGCGCCTCCCGGAGATGCCCCACACCAAGACAGGCGGGACACAAGTCATGTCCGTCCTCGGGCTGAAGCGGCGTCAGACAGGACGAGCAACACAAATTTTGCAGCATCATGCTCGAAAAGCGTGAGCAGACAGCCACCAAGAGGAGTCAAGCACGAGCAGAAAGCGCCACTGGTGACTCCGTTAGCAGGGAGGAAAAACCAGACGTCACTGGTGAAGTCAGACAAATACAGAACCCAGTGCGAGCGTAAACGCCACTGGTGAGCTGAAATGATAAATAATAGACAACTCAGTGCGAGCGAAAACGCCACTGGTGAGTTGGATAATAATCAGGATACAGTAATTAATGAACTCAAACACGAGCAGTACACGCCACTGGTGAGCTGAATAAACTGTAAACAGAAAGGACTCCACCAAGCGAAAACGCCACAGGTGAGTCACACAAATAACAAAAGTTAAACAACACGCTAGCGAAAACGCCACAGGTGAGTCACATAAACAGAAGTCAAACACCACGCTAGCGAAAACGCTACAGGTGAGTCACACAAATAACAAAAGTTAAACACCACGCTAGCGAAAACGCCACAGGTGAGTCACATAAACAGAAGTCAAACACCACGCTAGCGAAAACGCTACAGGTGAGTCATATAAACAACAGAAGATTAACTCCACGCGGGCAGAAACGCCACCGCTGTGAGAGTAAAAAAGAGCAGAACTTACCAGTTGTCGTCGAAGCGACCGAAGAACCGGTAAAGATGAAAACCGCTCGTGCAGCCCTGGAGGGCGAGACTTACCCGCAACTCCGACCAGAGTTGGTCACGTGGCTACTAGCAACGAGTAGTTTTTCAGGAAGCAGTGTGGTTCACACCGAAGCAACAAGCTTCACACGACCACACGCTGTACTCAACCGATACAAACCTGCGCGCGAGAAGAATTAAGGGACTGGGCCCCGGATGTGACGTGCCTATATAGAGTCACGCGGGTCCCCGGCAGGTCACGGGGTGACGTTGTTGTTATTTGTACTCGACCTGCACATGCGCAAGAATGTTCATTCGTGCTTGAAGCACCGCCCCTGGCGGTCAGGAGGGATGAAATAGAACACTATTTATTTTTTTACTTTGGTTGATATTTTCCTACGCTAAGCAGCTCACATGGTAGCAATCAATGTAGACAAGTTAGTGAAGCCAGAGAAGATAAATTTATATACTGTATACTGTAATGTACAGTATTCTTGTTGACCTTGTGGTAACAAGTATTATTTATTATTTACTTGAAGAACAGAGAAGTCCCATTTTTACCATTCTAGCAAAAGGAGCACGAGAAAGCTGCTGAACTCGCTCCTAAAATTCTGTAATGTAAGAATAAAATGTAGCAAACATTTTGTACTTTTTAGATATTGGACAAATTTTGTTGTTGTTGTTTTATTTTATTCACCTTTATTTAACCAGGCAAATCCCACTGAGATCACAGATCTCTTTTGCAAGAGAGGCCTAGGCCTGAAGGCAGCAAGTTGTTGTTGTTTGCTTGTTTACCACAAACAAGCATCTGCAATTAAAGTGTTTAAAAGAGACATTTTAACTATCTTTCCTACTAAGTGAAGTTTGTATTGAGTCACAAATTCTACTTGAGTTTTAAAAAAAAAATCTTAAAGAACTGCAGTTAATGCTGGGTTGTGAAACTGTATGATTTAAAATGTTAAAGATAAAAAAAATTATAAATGTACACAAGAAATTGACACGTCCCTATTAGAATGATAAGACCTGACTGAGTCCTTAACATATTTGTGAAAAAAAAGAGCAAAACATGTTTCACACTAAATTAAAGCACAAAACTGCAGCCTAAAGTTGTAAAAAATAAATAAATGAATAATAATATCACTTTTATATCCTTAAAATCCAAATTAATTAAAGTAATTATTTATTTTTTGTTGAAGCAGGCCATTTTTAAAAATTGTTCACTGTTTTTAAACTAGCTGTTTCTTTGCCGCCATATTTCAATGCCTTATAATACCTGAGAGACGTGCAAAATGGTCATTTCTGCATTTACAGCAATTTGCCTTAAACATGTTTAAAAGTTTGAATTTTCTGGTAGATTTGGAGAACATAAGGTGTCATAAACAAAATGCTGAACATGCTACCAAACTATGACCTCATTGTTCTGCATGGGAAGCAAAACGTCCCCAACAGGACAGAAATCCTTTTTTTTTTTTGTAATTTAATTCAATGTCATAAATCTACACCTGCAACAATAAAACAGATCTGTAAATTTTAAACTCATTGCAGTAAGGCTTTGAGCCATAATTGGAAAGTTTGGGTATTTAATAAAGGAAAAAAATGTAAATTTTAATAACAGATACAGCATGTCTACAAATTATGTGAAAACATTATTGTAGGAGTTCCAGTGTTCACTTTCAGTCACTTTCAGTCATTTCAGTCATAGCACTTTGAGATTTTTATTAATGAAAAGTGCATTATAAATGGAATTCATTATTATTATTATTATTATTATTATTATGTCTCTCGGTGCAGCATATGCTATGGGAATTGCGCCCCCGCGCGATTACCTGAAGGAATACATTCACGCGTTTACGACAGGGGCGTCAGCATTGCGCCAGAGGCCCCACCCTCTGGGTACTTAAGCCGCTGACGCCCATCCAACTTTCACTTTTAATAATAATCAATTCAATTTATACCGCACTTTTCATTAATAAAAATCTCAAAGTGCTTTGCCCTTCACCTCGCTTAAAGCTGAACTACCTCTCTTCGCGGGACTTCTCTGTTGCTTCATCGCTCAACCAGAGGTGAGCTTGCTCCCTACACAGAGCGTACGGAGAATTATTCCTGCGTACTGCTGGGCTAGCGAAAGCTAGTCCGAAACATTTTCCCTTAACCCCAAAGTTTTTTCTTCTCCTCTCTCCGCAGACTGCGTCGCTCGACGACGCTAACTGCGCAACAACCGCTACCCCTGCTAACTCGTAGCGGGCTAGCCAACGAAAGCGACGCGACGGGAGGAGACGTCTCAAAATAAAAGAAAAAGGATTTTGGAAGGACTCGCTCGTCTTATCTCAACATGCCTCCGGAGAAAGGAAAGTGAAAGAAAAGACTTCCAAGGAAAACCAGCAGAACGGCGAGCCCAACCTCGCGCGCCTGTCCCAGCGGATGCGGTTTCTCCCTCTCAGCAACGGACACCCACGAGGCCTGTCCCGTCTGCTTGGGGATGTTGCACGCAAAAATGGCGCTGGATGTGCCCGACTCTTGCCCACACTGCAGCCAGATGCTGGAGGCGGTGAGGAGGCACCAGGCGGACTTCGTTGCCAAGGCCATGGGTGCCGCTGCGGCGCCAGCGGACCCGGATACCACTGAGCCCCTCACTCCCACGCCGGAGCTCGAGAACATGGCTCTGGATGACAGCACACGAGTCGAATGGGACGACAGCCCTGATGTGCTGGCTCCCATGGTGGGCTTAACAGTCGAATTCGACACTCGAGGCATGATGAACGAGGACGAGATCTCGATTTCAGCCTCAGGCGAATTTTCCGCGGAGGATGCAGACGTCGAATACGAGGAACAGGGAGAAGATCTCTCCCGCACCCAGGTACCTGTGCTCCCGGAGACTGACTTTTCCATCCCTGCTCTGTTCGATTTGTGTCACAGAGCAACGGACGCGCTACAGATCCCATGGCCAGAACCTCCACCTCGTCAACAGGTCACGAGGCTGGCCGGAAACTATTTTTACTCAAAGCAGCAGGCCGCCACGAGGCAAAGGATGCCCGTGTTCCCGGACTTCCTCACAGAGCTGACTCGCACCTGGTCTCAGCCCAGAGCTCCCATGCTGTTACCACTTTCGCAGTTTCTCGACGTGGACGGGATGGATGAAGTGGGAATAGCCAACGTGCCTCAAATTGAGGACACACTGGCGTCTCACCTGGCTCCCAAGTCATCCGGGACAAAACCAACTCTCCCCAGCAAAGCTTGTCGAGCTTCTGCTTCTCTGCTCGAGAAATGCTACAGAGCTCAGGGACTCGCGGCGCGCTCGATGAACGCGTCCGTGTTGATGCAAGCTTACCTGGCTGAAAAATTACAGGAGCTCCAGGTAACGACGGACAAACAAGCTGCCACTGTCGTGCTGGATGAAGCCCACAGGGCAACAGACTTTGTGCTCCGCATGATGGGAACAGCAGCTGTTGTTCAAGGCAGAAGCATGGCTGAGGTGGTCATCGCAATACGCCATCTGTGGATGACCCTAACCGACCTCCTGGAGGGAGAAAAGGTGCCTTTTCTCCACCACTCGATAGAACCAACGGGATTGTTTGGGAAAGCTCAGGATTGAATTCAGACCAAGCTGGACCAGAGGCAAAAACAGGCTGAAGCTCTCCGGGGGGGCATTCCCAGGAGAACCTTCGCCCCCCCAGGGAGTCAGCTGGGGGTAGACCTGCACATCCTCGACACCACTCAGCAACACGTGCCCCACCGCAAAAGCGACCGGCGTACGAGGCCGACAACGGCAGAGACCACCATCGGGTCCACCTAGGACCGAACATGCATGGAGCAAAAACAGGTTTGTCCCCCGCCAGGCGGTCAGACACAGGGCCTCCTCGGCGAACTGGGACACTAGACAAAAGCGTGCCTGATGAACCAGGTCCGCTTCTTGACTTTCCACGATCACCCGCCCACGTAGTACGGGAAATGATCTTCTCATGTCCAGACTTTATTTGTAGCACGGTACAAAAATCTGGTAACTCTGTTTCATGCACAAATGTGTTTCCTGCTGTAAGTGACATAAAGTCAAATATGTCGTTACACGTAAGCACGAACAAAGCTCAAAAAACAGCCCCTCTCTGTTTTATTGACTCAAAAAAAACAAAAACAACAAACACAATAACTTCAGCAGAACAGGTCCCTCTGGCCTTCCAGCCGAAATAAAGGGAGGGGGCCATCTCCCCCCCTCCCTCACGGCTCACGGGGTGTTAGCCTAATCAATAAGCCCCAGCAGGGTGCCTCGGTTCTGTCTGTAACAGACAGGCACAGAGGCGCCTGCAAGCAGGCCCCACACTCCTCACAGAGACAGGTGAGGGGGGTCACGTGCTCCAGCCCCGCTCCGTTGTAAACCACGGGGCGGACAATACACAAACCAAACAAACCCGTGACACGTCCGCACCCCAGGGATACGCGCCGACAGAATCTGACGACCCACCTTCCTGGAAACCTATTCAACGGCTCCCAGTAAGGGACGGGGGGCCACGGCAGAAGCTCACAGGTTACCACCAGCTTCACACGTTCACAAAGGCGGTTGTGATCAAACTGCAGTGTGCGTAAACAAACCGGGGCTGAATCAGATTCCTCTTCCTTTTAATCGAAGAGAACTGAGCTCTCCGTCACCAACCAATTTAAAGTCTGCCAAGCACAAAGGACCATCTCCACATTCTCACGCTGAAGCTGTCCCCTTATCATTGATGGGCGACACGTAATGTTCAAGCAGTGATCCTGCAGCATGTGACCGTGCTCACTGTGCTGACTCAGTTCTGCTCTTAAACGATGTCCCCCCACCAGGTGAAACACAGATCCCCGGCGGTTTGTCTGGCTCCAACGCTCTGTTAATGCCGGAGACCAGTAAACCAGACCCAACCATGAAACGGGCTGGGGTCAGGAGATCTGCTTGTTTACAAAACTCGTAGCTCCTCCGTCCCATGATCCCTAACAAAAAAAGGAAAAACAGACATTCTGTTCCACTTTTGTCTAATAATGACAACAGACTGCCTCTGCCCTCAAACACTCTCGATCAGAGTAGTATGGCAGCGCATCTGCAAAAAGGCCCTCTCCCTAACGTGGTTGACCTTCAGGGGACCACAGAATTCAGGGTCCTTGGAGGAGAACTGGTTCCACCAACTGCTCCTCTTCAGGGACACACTACGTCACCAGAAGGAACAGTTTCGCCATTTAGGCTGGAAACTATGGAAAACTTCAGCTTGGTAGCAGAAAGGAACAAGCTGGTGGCATCAGGTCTGCCAGAAAATGTGGTAAACACCATCCAGAACGCACGAGCTGCGTCAACACAATCTCTTTACGCACAGAAATGGCGTATTTTTGAAGCTTGGTGCACAGAAAGAAATATTATTTCTTATTCATGTGACCTGGCTCAGCTCCTGAATTTTCTTCAGGACTTACTGGAAAAAGATTGTTCTTTCTCAACAATTAAGGTGTTTCTATCAGCAATTTTGGCTTGTCACAAAGGCTGGGGAAGCAGGACGCCTGGCGCGCATCCACTCATAATAAGATTTATGAAGGGCGTGCTAAGAAAGAGACCACCAGCAGGATCCTGACCCCTGGATGGGATCTTAGTCTGGTCTTGGAGGCTCTCTGTGACCCCCCCATTCGAACCACTGAGCGATATTAAGATAGATTTATTATCTTATGACCGCTCTACTCCTGGCCTTTTGCTCGGCGAAATGCGTGGGTGACCTCCATGCCTTGTCGGTACATCCAACGTGTACCAGATTCGCCCCTGATGGGTCAAAGGTCACCTTAAGGCCTAATCCCGCATATATCCCCAAGGTCTTGACTTTAAACCCTAGAAGTCTGGACTTTGATCTCTCTTCTTTTCCACCTGCTCCTGTCCTCACTCAGGAACAGGAAAGGCTGAAGGCTCTCTGCCCCGTGAGAGCTTTAAGCACTTACATGCAGAGAACAGCTGAATGGAGAAAAACAAATCAACTGTTTGTGTGTTTTGCAGCACCTGCTTCCGGAAAGGCCCTATCAAAGCAGCGCCTCTCACACTGGGTGACTAAGGCCATAAAAAGGGCGTACATTAGCAAAGGTCAACAGGTGCCCTCTGGAGTGCACGCTCACTCTACTTAGGGGCTTGGCCACTTCGTGGTCACTGTTCAAGGGTGTACCAGTTGCAGACATTTGTGTTGCGGCGAACTGGAGCTCAATAAACACTTTTGCAAAGCATTACAGTTTGGATGTTACTGCGTGTGATGTCACTCAGGCTGTCCTTTCTAACACACAGTAGAAAGTAGCCTTGAGATGCCTGCTGAACAAGGGCAGACGTTCACACTAGCATGCATTTTACTGAGCATTTCAAGGGCGTGAATGAATTACGTTCCCATAGCATATGTTGCACCGAGAGACATGACTGAAAGGGAACTGAAAGTTATGCACCATAACTCATGTTTCCTGAAGGAAGGGAACAGGGTGCAACATATCTGGCCCTTTCAATGCTGAAAGCTCGGTGAAGTGCATCTTGGAGAAAGTTGGATGGGCGTCAGCGGCTTAAGTACCCAGAGGGCTGGGCCTCTGGCGCAACGCTGATGCCCCTGCCGTAAAGGCGTGAATGTATTCCTTCAGGTAATCGCGCGGGGGCGCAATTCCCATAGCATATGTTGCATCTTGTTCCCTTCCTTCAGGGAACATGCGTTATTGTGCATAACTTTCAGTTTTCTTCTACAGCTGCTCTACTGCAGTTGGTGCCAACAAGCGCACACCTGTATTCCTCCTACACTCTGGACCTCCTCGTTTCTCTTGTGGATCTAGTAATCTATTCAGCTGCTCCTTGCCTTCCCCACCTGCCCACCTATTACCTGTGATCTTTCTGGGACTTCCTTGGACAACTACTGGAACCACTGGACCCTCTATAAGAAAACCATCTTCTCCTACAGTTAGAGATAATCAGAGCCACCTGGAAAACTACTGTATTTTCAGCCCTATAAGTTGCAGGTTTTTTCATAATTTACACGCCCTGCAACTTAAACACAGAAGCGACGTATTTGTGGATTTTTTCCCCATACTGTATTTATAAACCAATTTTTGGCTGAGATATGACCGGTTTCATTCATTCTGACTGGAAAAAAATTGAGCAGTACCACTTTCAGCCACTTGATCACATGATAGTAGCAGTATGGCATACCGTTGTATCTTGTAATAGGTAAACATGGCTATAATGACAAATTCAAAAAAAATTGACAAAAACAACTGGACTTTACACTTTATTGTTTTTTTCTTGAACTTTTTTAAATTTACCATGTCCTGGATGACTGAGAATCTTCACCAACTATTAATGACACAATCAGCCTGCCATCCCCTCCCCTCCTTCATTCTACTTGCTGTTTGGAACCATCAAACCAGCTGCACCGCCCCGGCAAAATGCAGCTAATTTGACCATTAAAGAGCATTTATTAAGCAAAGGTTAGACTGAGACACGCCTTTTCTATAATTTTGAGCAAACAAATAATTGTTTAGGTGCTTTTTTTGTTAATTTTCGAAGAAACGAGCCGCATTCCTCCTTTTTTTCTTCCTATGCGCATTCACGGAGCACCGAGGCAACAAAACTGTTTTTGAAATGCAGCTTATTTGACCATTAAAGTACATTTATTAAGCAAACATTAGCCTGAGACACACCTTTACTATAATTTCGAGCAAACTAATAATTGTTTTTAAGTGTTAATCTTGTATAAATTCTTGTTAAAGTCTGCCCGCGGCCACCACTTGGCAGCCCATCAATTTTTGGCACAACACCAGCCCACATTTCTGGGTTGTCGGCGGTGACGCACAACAAATGCGACATGTCAGCGGTGACGCATAATAGATGCAGCTTATATGGCAAAGCAGCATATTTATGGATTTTTTCACTTTATTAGACAAATATGGTCTGACGCAACTTGTCTCGGTGCGACGTGTATGGCAGAAAACATGGTACTTATCCCCACATTAACTGTCATCCTTGCTCTCCAGGGTTCCAGGCCCCTCCCACCCAGGTTACAGTTCTACTGTTTGACTATTTCACTTATTGTAAATAAACACTGTTAAATTTATTATTGGTCTTGGAGTTGCTAATTTCAGTCACGACTACTCTGGGTATTATTAAAAATCTCACAATTGCTGAGCTCACACAAAGCCCAACCTACCGTATTTTCCGCCTGATAGGTCGCACCGTTATATAGATTGCTTTGTCCAATTATTGACAATAAATTGGAAAAATCCATAAATGGGTCACGCCTTTATTTAGGTCGCATCTATTATGCGTCACCGCTGCGCGACGCGTCAGCGCCTCATTTGCCCTGCTGAAAATGGCGGCCACAGAAGCAAGCAAGCACGGAAGGACTTTACAAGATTAACACGGTAAAAACAATTATTTGTTTGCTAAAAATTATAGCTGACATTATAGCACAAGGGTTCCTGAGCTTAACCGTTCCTTAATAAATTCACGAAATGGTCAAATCTGCTGGATTTAAATTGTTTCGCTTTGACGTCTTCCAAACGGTCGCGTGCACTGCGAAAATAAATTATAAATAAATCGAATTTTAGCTCAAATGTCTCATACAGGTCACAGTTTGTAAATGACCACCAAGTAATTACGTTCTGTAGGTTTCAAGAAAATCTGCGGTGCGGTTTATGAGTTATTTAGACAGATAGTAGCAGGAAAATAACCCGAAGCTAACGTGACACGTTTACGTCTATAAAACATCAATTTTTTTAAAATCTCAAACATCTCATAAAGCTAGTCACTTACAAATGTCCATACAGTGATTACTTTCTGTAAGTTTGATAAAAATCTGTCCTGTGGTTCTTGACTTATCTTGCTAACAAACACAGCTAACAAACACAGCTAACAGTAGTTACCTCCAGAGCAGGAGGCCGGGCAGCGACAGAGTCAGTCCGACCAGTGGAGGCTGCCTTCAGACATGTGAGGTGGGAACGCTCGGTGGACTCTAGCGGACAAAAGTGGTCCTGCACCATTTTTTGCCAAAATGAAAAACGGTCATATCTGAGCCAAAAAATTGTCTAAAAATATGGGGAAAAAATCCATAAACAAGTCTCACCTCTCTATAGGTCGCAGGGCATGCAAATTAGGCAAAAAGCTGTGACCTATAGTCCGGAAAACACGGTACTAATTTTATTAGTCATTCTGCAGCTGAAACTTCGGGTACATATTGTAAAAACGTTTGGACACGTAAACTGCTGAAAGTATTGTTCTCAATATGAAATAATAAAGAGAACCTGCTAAAATTTGTGTTGTTTTAAGTCAAAGTTACAAGAAACCACTTCAGAGATTCTGAAGAGCTACTCATGGCTCCAGAGCCACAGGTTGCAGACTCTGAAGCAACATACAACTAATTCAGCTACATAGTGAGTAGAAAATGTAAATTTTTAAGCGTGCACGTTCATTTCTTCCAGTGTGAGTAGAGGTATGTGGCAGCAGCGTTAATTTCTTTCACACACTTGTGATGACAGCGTGACGAAGAGCGCGATGAAGCTGAGGCTTCCATCGTCATTCTGTCTGCACCCCACCATCCCAACACCTTTTGCCCTTTTCCTGCACTGTCATGAAAAAAACTATAGAAAAACACTTCTCCAATCCTTAACCAAACACAGACAAATCCCCCATCAGCCCAGATCCCGGCTCTGACAGGATGATCTCTGTTGCACAGCAACAGGAAGTGTGCGCTGTCCGTCAGAGCAGGCCTCTTGGGGTAACCTCCGCACTCGCCCTGGTTGTGCAAATGATCCCTCCGTACTTGAAAAACATGTTTTTCTTTACAAGGACTCTTAAGAAGATTAGTCACAGCTTGGCGATGCAACAAAACCGTCAACTTCAAACCTGTTTTGGAAGACGTGTGGAACGAGTGTGATTATCCGTCAGCAGCCCGTTCCCAAACCCCAATCACCTTTTTCCCGAGGAGCCCATAAACCACTCGCCACTCTGATGTTTTTACTGGTTTGCAACCAAACCCTTTCGGTCGAGATGACTTACATTTGCAATCCTTCATGTTACGGGTGAGCTGGAATCCAGGTCGACACTCGCAGGAGATGCCACCCTTCTGTGCTTCCCTGCAGATGTGGGCACAGCCGTGGTTCTTGTCCATGCAGGTGGGGCCCTCCTTCGTGCCTTCTGGTTGCACTGTGATGTAAAAAAAAAAAATGCAGGACAAGAGAAAAATAAAGTTTATCTCTATTCCACCAAAAAGATTAAACCGTTTTTAAAGCAGCAAACCAAACGTAAGAGTTTGGATTACATTAAAAATAGTGTAATACATCGTATGTGTATAATATATAGATGGTAAATTGGGCTAAAACGGTTCAAACTCAGTCCACATGTTTTAATCCTGAGTGCATTGAATGCCAACTGTTGGTGTCTGACATGCCCAGCACCCCTCCACAGAGACTCAACCACTTGTTGGAACCTGCTTGTTCTTTTCAGGCTGCCAACAGAAAGGATCAAACTCCCAGCAGGAGCTGATCCCGTAGACCTGTAATTTTATTTGAAGTAATCCCCTATAAAGAAAAGAAATGAAGAACATGCTGTAAAAAAAAAAAAAAAGTAGTTAAACTCTCCCTGCAAAGCGTGAAATCAAAACCAACTGGAGTGAACCAAAGCTGCAAACACACATCTTTGAGATGTAAAGAATAAATAATCTCTGCAGTTATGTGTTTTAACAAATCTACAGAGAAAACAGAGAGAAGGTCTTTCACCGTTCATTGTTGAAACGCAACAAGCGCCTGGAAATATCAGAGACCCCCCCCGTGCTATAAATTATAACAGGAGTGGACAGCTCTCCATCTGCTCTGCTGCACCGTGATCACACTGCGTTCTTTGCAGACTCATAATTTGACTCGGTGAGAAACCGTGCCACCACTAAAGATGCTGTAAAAATCCCTTCCTCCCTGAATCATTTAAAATGTTCCAGATTTCATTCCTTCTGTCTTTTTTTTCTTTTTTCTTTTCTGACGAACACTGAGGACGTGAATGAAAAGACATCTCATTTAACCTTTGAATGATTTTGCTGCCACACGGAAAGACCTTTAGAGGACAAAAGTTTCTAATGAGTTTAATCAGCATTAGCATATCTGTATAAATGTGTTTATATATATAAAAAAAATACTACCGGTACGGTTTGAGATTTTTAGCACTTTGAGATTTTTATTAATGAAAAGTGCATTATAAATGGAATTCATTATTATTATTATTATTATAAATCTTGTGAGTTTCCAAAGCTAAATGTAGTGTAGATATGGAGGCTTTAATAAAGTTGCGTAAACGCTATTAGTAAAATTAGTAACTGCTAGTGAAGTCAATTTTTTATTTTATTCTGTGGAAAGATTATAAACAACTACTATCTTACCTATTGTAGACAGTTCTTTGAATTAACTTAGTTTGACGAAATAGAGCTCAATTCTATTGGACTGATGAGCTAATGGCTAGTCTGAGCAAAACCAAGACCAAAGTTAATTCCTGCTGGAATTAAAAAATGTCTTGAACACCTTGTGGTGGAGGCTGCGAGCACATCACGTGAAAACTATTTTACATCTCTGACTGTTTTGCTGTACAATGTACAAAGTAGATTTATTTGGTTATTTTCAAGCAGAAATGGCAGCAGCAACAGCTAAGGCCTGGGGCCAAGACTTCCCACCATGCCAACATATCATGGCATCCTTGAGCAAGACGTCTAATCCCTAATTGCTCCCCAGGTGCTTACATACAGTAGCTGCCCACTGCTCCAGCTGGGTGTATCTCAGGTTCAGAAAACTAATTTTGCCATTGTATGGGAACATACAGTGATGACGATCTCAAACTTCCCTTCCCTAGCTATAGCACATAGTATTTTTGGCTGGGGAAAAAAAAAAAACAGAAAGGAAAAATGAAGGCAAATGTCTATGACTGGAGTTATTTTAAAACATCAACCATCACCTTAAGTGTTGAGCCTGCTCAGACAAGTCTGCTCAGAATTAAACTATTTCTTGACCTTGACTTTGCCCACTCTACAGGACTTTACACAACTGACAAGTTCAGAGTCAGAGGGATTTATTTGTCATTCGCATCTCATGTGGTACATGTGGTGGAACGAAATTATGTACAGAGTTACATCCAACACTAAAATGTAAAAGAAAAACTGTAATAACATCTAAGATATGAACTAAAAAAACATCAACTAAACAATACACTAAACACTAGTAGCATAAAAACATTAAGCTGAACAGCAGCACGAACATGAGTCTGTGTGAGCAGATGAGCACGCATGAACACAGCAACATGAAACAGATCAGCAGCAACATGAAACAGATCAGCAGCAACATGAAACAGATCAGCAGCAACATGAAACAGATCAGCAGCAACATGAAACAGATCAGCAGCAACATGAAACAGATCAGCAGCAACATGAAACAGATCAGCAGCAACATGAAACAGATCAGCAGCAACATGAAACAGATCAGCAGCAACATGAAACAGATCAGCAGCAACATGAAACAGATCAGCAGCAACATGAAACAGATCAGCAGCAACATGAAACAGATCAGCAGCAACATGAAACAGATCAGCAGCAACATGAAACAGATCAGCAGCAACATGAAACAGATCAGCAGCAACATGAAACAGATCAGCAGCAACATGAAACAGATCAGCAGCAACATGAAACAGATCAGCAGCAACATGAAACAGATCAGCAGCAACATGAAACAGATCAGCAGCAACATGAAACAGATCAGCAGCAACATGAAACAGATCAGCAGCAACATGAAACAGATCAGCAGCAACATGAAACAGATCAGCAGCAACATGAAACAGATCAGCAGCAACATGAAACAGATCAGCAGCAACATGAAACAGATCAGCAGCAACATGAAACAGATCAGCAGCAACATGAAACAGATCAGCAGCAACATGAAACAGATCAGCAGCAACATGAAACAGATCAGCAGCAACATGAAACAGATCAGCAGCAACATGAAACAGATCAGCAGCAACATGAAACAGATCAGCAGCAACATGAAACAGATCAGCAGCAACATGAAACAGATCAGCAGCAACATGAAACAGATCAGCAGCAACATGAAACAGATCAGCAGCAACATGAAACAGATCAGCAGCAACATGAAACAGATCAGCAGCAACATGAAACAGATCAGCAGCAACATGAAACAGATCAGCAGCAACATGAAACAGATCAGCAGCAACATGAAACAGATCAGCAGCAACATGAAACAGATCAGCAGCAACATGAAACAGATCAGCAGCAACATGAAACAGATCAGCAGCAACATGAAACAGATCAGCAGCAACATGATGTGATTTTTCACAGTGATTATCCTGGTTAGAGATTCATGAGTCTAACAGCCTCAGGGTAGAAGATGTTCCTCAGTCTAGTGGTTCTACACTTAATGCTCCTCAACCTCTTTCCTGAGGGGAGCAGGGCAAAAAGTGTGTGTACTGGGTGAGCGGGGTCCTTCATGATGCAGGTGGCTCTGTTCCTGCATCTAGCGGTGTAAATGTCTGTGATGGTGGGGAGACTGACTCCAACAGACTTCTGTGCAGCTTTCACCACTCTCTGCAGAGCTTTTCTTTCTGCAGCTGTGCAGCCTCCATGCCACACGTTGATGCTGGAGCATAGGATGCTCTCCACTGCACACCTGTAGAAGGAGGTAAGGACTGGGCTGCTCAGACCGGCAACAACCAATGCAGACATGTTCCAGTCTTTAGCATTTTACACCGCGCAAAATGAAACAGAAACTGCTACATTATAAAATGTAGCAGTTTCTGTTTCATTTTTATATATATTCTTCAATTTACTTTTCACTTTATATGCTTTTTATATGATTATCTGTTGTTGTGTGTACCTCATCTTTGTTTAAAACTCTCTTGTAAATGAGTCTGCGAGGCTCACTGAAACTAACCTGTATAAATAAAGGTTGAATTTAAATTTAAATTCTACAAACAGGTTGTTCAAAGAGGTATCTTCAGCAGGTAATATGTCAACTGTTCATTTGTTTCTTAAGCTCTCCACAGAACCCCACTTATTTACTTTGTATAGCAATCTGAGCTATCCTTTCAAATCTTGCCAACGCAACATTCCTTTATTCACTCTCCGTGCTTCTCTTCATGTTCTGGTACACGTATAAACTCCTGCTGACTTTATTTTCCCTCTGATGACACAGATCTGGAGTCTGCTCATCAGACAGGAGCCAACGTCAATCTGGTAGGAAACTCTGACCTGCAGGAAAAGTCCTGTCCATCACTTTAAGTCTCTCAACAAAGGTCAGGAAGTCACTCAGTCCTCTCAGACTTTTCTGTCAGGGCTCTTCATGCTCCTGAAGAGCAGGTGGACTATCAGACCTTGAGTGCAACCACAGCAGCAGAGATGGGGACTCGAGTTTGGGACTCGGACTCGAGTCGCACTTAAGTCGCAAAAACAGAGACTTCAGACTCGACTCGGACTTGCATTCAAAAGACTTCCAACTCGACTCGGACTTGCATTCAAAAGACTTCCAACTCGACTCGGACTCGCCATTTGAGACTCGTGAATAGGGTTGGGCATCGAGAATCGTTCGGAACCGGGACTAACTGTCGGTTTTCCCGAAATCGTTCAAAATATTAATTTGCGATTCCAATGTTCGATGCTAGTTTAGTTAGCCGACCGGAAGTAGCCACCGCCGAAAACCAACGAAGAAGAATCCACCGGAAGTGTGCCTCCGGGATCGAAAGCTTACTAATTAAAGAGCGACTCCACACCCTGTGGATCGGTAACTCCTCCCCCGAAGCAGTTTGAAATTTTCTCTCAAAATGGGCGTGTCGGGAGACAAGCAGGGGAGGAGGTTGGGGGTTGTCCTGTGTTCACGCCCCCTCTAGTGGTAAACTCCCACCCCTCCCCAAGTTTAGATTTCAAAATGGCGGATAGTCACGTCTTCAGTAAGTAAATGCCTAAACTTGTACACAGTTGTTGCTTCTGAACACAGAACACATTAAAAACGTGTTTAGCTGCATGGTATGCAGTGTACAGCTGTGTTTTTGTCTTTGTTTGGATCACAAGTGTTGTAGGCCAGCTGCAGTGACTTTAATTCACCACATCTTATTACTTATCACATTACAAAAGTAACGTTTCATAATATATTTTATTTTAAAATATAGATTTTTCCTATCCTCGATTTTTTTGACGTTTTGGCTTAATTTTAATATGCAACCTAGAACTGAACACACGTTGACTCTGACTCTGACGTTTTTTGAATTTACTATAAATGAGCACTAAACAGTGGTAAAATCTTTTGTTTTCCAAAGATCCATGTTTAGAAACATTCTATAAGCTTGTATGATATATTTGTTAGGACGTGTATACAGTATTTGTTTAAAGATCCACTGACGTGATTTTTCTACTATTCATCAAATTGCTCAAAATATATATATATTATCATTTAAATATGTTAATTTTTGCAAACAAAATGATAAATCACTTTAATTTTGCTTTAAAAGTGATTTTGAACTTCAAGCCGTGTTTAATCATGGGAAATCCGTTTACACCTGAACGCACCATCTGTGATGTAATGTGCAGAGTGAGAGGCAGAGGGCTCCAGTCTCTTCAATAGCAGACATTTTAAAACCTGACTAATTTAGCAATCTAGGTGAAGATTTAAGCTATTTGTCTTCATTTTGGGAAGCAGAAAATAGTTTGGGTGATGGAACAAGAAACAGCAGGATCTAATTTAGATCTGATGCCGTATCAGACTTACTTTTATGTGAGCTGCTCATACCGTGACAAGCCAAGAGCTCTGCCTCAACTCTGCACATGACATCACAGATGGTGCGTTCGGGTGTAAACGGATTTCCCATGATTAAACACAGCTTGAAGTTCAAAATCACTTTTAAAGCAAAATTAAAGTGATTTATCATTTTGTTTGCAAAAACTAACATATTTAAATGATAATATATATATATTTTGAGCAATTTGATGAATAGTAGAAAAATCACGTCAGTGGATCTTTAAGCTATGTGTCGGCTAATCAAAACTGAGCACAGCTGGTAAGATTAGAAATATTTTTTTTAATGCAAACCAAACAAATTGCAATGAATTTAACAATACTGTATCCTTTCAAATGTTTTTTTCAGAGAACTGTGATGACTCAAGCACCCATGCAGCAGCCACGCAGAGTAATTGCAGCCAGGATTACATGGTGGGTCATGTCCTTTAACCAAGACGATCCCATGATGATGCAGAGTCTCGGCCAGAGCTGCTGCTTCTCCTGAGACCTGCATCCACGACAATGTTGGTACAGCTGAGACCCTGGTGTTTGTTTCTGGCTGGCAGGTGCAGCATCTTGAAGGTGGTTGGGACTGCTTTTTCTTCCACTGCGTCCAAACAGAGGAGCTGGGGTGGTGTCCCATGTGTTTTCAGAACCTTTTTGTTGTTTTGAATTAACTTACTGTTAATAAAATGAATCATAAACAAATAGTTTTTGTAATCAATTTCTTTATTTATTTATTTTCTGCATCATGCATGAGGACAAATCTGGGACACGATGCAGCTGTCAACTTCCCACTCCATCCCGACCCTGGATATTTGCAGTCCTGAAAAGAGAAAAGATCAAAAGTTTAATCTGAGTAAATGTAACATTTTAATGGAGAAAGATGTTGATTCAAAATTTCACAGTGTCAACAAATCCCCAAAATGTTGGGACAGGTAGCAATGAAGAAATAAACAAGAATTAATGTTGCATAAACTTTTTTTAATACAATGTCCGCCATAATAAAAGTAATATTATTAAGTAATATAATTTCAGAAACGGATCATGTTTTCAGAAACAGATCATGTCTATCACTGAATGTCAGGAAACGCCTTGTATCTGTGACTTTCCTTCCCTCCATTGATTACGGTGACATTCTCTACATGAATGCTCCTACAAGCACCCTGCGGATGTTGGATGTTGTCTATCATGGTGCACTAAGATTCATAACTGGCTGTGATTATCGTACCCACCACTGCACCCTGTATTCACTGGTTAACTGGACATCATTAACCTCACACAGACTCTTCCACTGGTACATTTTCATCTTTAAATCACTTCTTGGTCTGCTGCCCTCATACATCTCCTCCTACATGTCTTTGCGTGAGTGCAGCTACAGCGTGCGCTCTCAGGACATGATTACCTGCAGTGTTCCGTCAGTGAGGACTGAACTTGGAAAAAGGGCCTTCTCCTACTCTGCTCCTGCTTCATGGAATATCTTACAAAAAGATCTGAAGCTCTCGACCTTGACTTCTCTAAATGGTTTTCAGAATCTGTTGGAATCCTGGCAAAAACCAATGCAGATTTGTTCCTGTCTTTGATTTTATACATCTACCTTATAATGTTTTGCTAGTTTTTTGATACTTTGTTAAAAGGAGGAATGTGTATATATGTATATATATATATATATATATATATATATATATATATATGTATATATGTATATATATATATATATATATATATATTATTTTTTTCTCTCTCTTTTGTTTTCTATTGTTTATTGTTTGTTTGTTTATTGTTTAAGGAAATTCTACCATTGCTGTTCATTGTTCTTTAGTTTTAGCAGGTCGCTTTCGTAAATGAGCCCATGAGGTTCAAAAGATTTACCTGACTAAATAAAGGTTGAATGAATGAATGAATGAATAAATAAAATAATAAATAAAAACATAATAATTAAATAATAATATTAATACCTGCAGACAGAGGGTAGGGTACAAAGGTAATAAATAAAACATGAATACATGTACCTGGTGAATCAGTTCTCATGTCACCTCCAAAGTGACATGTGAACATGTCTCCTTGATGCTTGATGTCTGTGAAGCACGGCTCAGATTCCCTGGATGTGTAAAGCCTCATGGAGCTAAAAACAAAAAAACAAATTTTAATCACCTTACAAACAAGCATACTGTACTTGAGAAAAATTACTGTTTGATCTGTCAAACAGATGACCCAGTGCAAAATAAATACTGCTGCCCATTATACTCATTCACCAAGTACACATATTATTTTATAAATACCTTTGATCCACAACATTATTTGCAGCAAAGAACACCGTGTCTAAAACATCGTAACTAGTACAACAGCTATAATTAGCAACAGCAAGTCTCCATTGGTTTTTGATGTCGCGGTCTTCCTTATCTGAGTTCATAAGAGTTCACACACTCTGCGGTGTTCATAAGAAACACTAGATTCTTAGCATCTAAACACAACTACAACACAAACTAACGTTGACCAGCAACAGAACGCCACGACCTATGTGGGGCGAGCCACACCGAAGCAAAGCTGCAGGCCGCAATAAACAGCACATGAAGAAACACGTCATATACTCAAAAATAAATTATGGAATGAAAGGTGTAAAATGGGACTCACCTCCAAACGGATTGTAACCTGATGGTGTAAGGGTGGGTGGACAATGAACATCAGTTTGAAGAGCTTTATGGAACATCGTAGCTCTTCTATGCTAATGCTATGTTGCTAATCTCTGATCCAACTCCACCCTGAGCTCTGCAGGGGGAGTGACCTTCTCGGGGGAGTGGCTCCACTTTATATTCAGGCAGCAGTGCATGTGACGTCAGGGTGTACTAGACATGTCAGAGTGTACTGTCTAGACCAACAAGAAAATCAGCGTGCAGTATCTTCTGTTCAACCCATAGAGCTACCATAAACACGTTTTTGGACCAAATATTGCCGATTTAAACAAATACGCACAAATACATGGAAATTAACACAGGAATAGTGCTCAGAAACATTTTAAACACATTCTAGGGAGTTTATCAGCTAAAAAAACATAAATTTGGGTTTAGTCGCTCTTTAATAAAATGACCAGTCAGGTCAGTGCAGCACTTGCAATAATTTTCTATCATGCAAAGGAGGGTGGAGAAGTAAAATAGTGTCCCGTCTTTGACGCGCTCCACCGGATTATTTTCGCTTCGTATCCGACCGGAAGTACAGAGTGGTCCGTCTGCAAAACGCTCCGCCGAACTTTTCGCTAATCGCTACCTCTTCGGCTCCATCAGGTAAATAAATAAACTATAAACTAGTCTCATACCAACATTAAGGCAGCTAACAAGTTATACTCCGCTTAAAGCGGTAAGTCAGCTCAAATACAAACACGATGCTAACGTTAGCTCGTTTTTTTTTCTTAGACAAACGACCTGAAATGGCTTCACAGTGTTCACCAGTGACTGTCCAAGGTAAATACGTCAGTGTAACCGAGTGCCACAAAACAGTTACAGCATATGTTGTGAAAAGGTTGCATCCCTTTTCAGATGTGGATTCAATTCAACCATGGATTGCACTTACATTGCACTCAAATCCAACACTTATTAACATTCTTAATTCATTTAAAGTTCTCTGTGTCTTTTAAAATGTTTTAATGTCTCTAGTTTTCATTATTATATAATTTCTGTTTATGTTCTCTTTCATTCCATTATGAGTGAATGTCACAGTTTGAAGAATTATTGAATAGGTTAGTTAGGCAATAACAACAGAGCTAATAATTGTACACATTCTCAGTCTTAAAAATGATTTAATAATCTCTTTTTACTGATAATACTGATAAACCTGTTGTTTGTTTAGGAACTTCCTGCAGTCTGTCCAGAAAGTCTCCACTGGAGGAGCGTTTTGCTGAGGAAGAGGCACAACATAATGTCACAGCTCCATGTCCATGAAGAAACAAATGGAGAGAGGGCTGCAGATACCAGGACATCCCACCAGCTGTTCTGTCTGAGGATCCTGCTGCTGGTGGTGGAACCAGGTTAGCCCATCAGTGGGAGCTCAGTAACATGACTGCAGCATCAGACACTGGACAATATTATATGTATAATAATAATAATACTGTATATGTTGGTGAGTCCTCCATGTTGGCTCTAATCTGCCCTGTGAGAAATTCATAGTAAGTAGTCATCCTGAAATAACTCTGGCTAACTACTGTAGCTTTTTTATAACATGGAGTTAAACTCAAAGCAGTCTCCTCAGATAAATAGTGTTACCATTATTTTTATATTAAAGTTTCTGTTAACTTATTATTTTTATATTAAAGTTTCTGTTAACTTATTATTTTTATATTTGATTGTTTCTGTTCAGTGCCCTGAGACAACTTGTGACTTGGAGCTATACAGTATAAATAAACTGAACTGAATTGAATTGAGGAGAGACATTTAATGTAATGTTTTGGCCTCTACATTCAGATAAAAATAAGCTGTAACGTGTAGTCAGTCACTGCCTAAAAGGTTGTTAGCAGCTGCTACAAACAAGCTTAGCGTCAGTGTGTTAATCTAATGTTAACCTGGATATTTTTAAAAGGAGAGACATTTAATGTCCATTGTTTGCGAATGAATAGCATACATTCATTCACGGTGTCACTCAAATATTAGGGACTTGACTTGGACTTGAGATCAGAGACTTGAGACTTGACTTGGACTTGAGATCAATGACTTGAGACTTGACTTGGACTTGAGATCAATGACTTGAGACTTGACTTGGACTTGAGATCAGAGACTTGAGACTTGACTTGGACTTGAGATCAATGACTTGAGACTTGACTTGGACTTGAGATCAGAGACTTGAGACTTGACTTGAGATCAATGACTTGAGACTTGACTTGGACTTGAGATCAGAGACTTGAGACTTGACTTGGACTTGCAAAAAATGACTTGTGAGCATCTCTGCACAGCAGCAAAAAAGAAAAAGCTAGACTGAACTGAGAAGAGACTGTACATGAGCTTCACCAGATCAGATTTTTTAAGGTAAAGTTTGTCTCATATTTGTCTGATGTGTTTCTATGCACAGCAAGAAAGAGACACCCATGAGCCCAACAGAGAGCTAAAACTAAAATTACTCCCAGGAGGACTAAAGATTACTGACCAATGTTGAATTTTACATCTCAAATCTCACTTTAATTTTTTTATTATTCTACACAGACCCTTGTATGGACAGAAAACCTCATTCCCTACAAAAGTTCTTTTCAACTCGCTTTCAGAAGCATCCGGTCTTGATCATCAATTAATGTCTTTGATAGGAAATAAAAACAAGTCATAATTTTAGAGGAAAAGAGCACAGTATCACAATCTGATGACAAACAGATTACACAATCTGCTGACCAACCACACATTTTTACAAACTAGTTCATACTCAGAAACCTAAATGGGATGTAGACTCAGAGCTAAGTAAAACCTTTTCAAATGTCATCTAAAGAGCAAACCAGAGGGGAAAGAAATGAGCTACTGCACTTGTGGTGAAACGGGCAAAACGCAATAAAAGAGTGAGCTCAAGTACCTAAAACTTTGTTAAGAACAGCATTAAACCTTGGAAAAACTTAGATTAGATTCTGCTGCCAGAAAACCATAAATTTAAGCTTTTATTTATATGCTTTACATATGGACAAAAAGGTTTAGATGTATAGCAAGCAGCCTCTTATCTTTGTGTTTTAATACAAACCCAAGGTAAAATCTGCACATCATACATGTCCGTTCTTCTGTCATGTTATGTGAACCAACCAGATCAGTTCTAAATTGTTAAAGACCGTGTAAAGTGAATTTCAACATTTTCTTCAATAAACATTATAAATGTCATAATTGTAATCTTGTAAATGAGTAAAAAGTCTCAAAATTGTAGCTCAATTAATTTTGGAGTTATAGAGCAAACTGTGTATAAACATATTTCTATTTCAGGATTTTTTAGGCGTGTTTTAAATGTGACCGCGTTTCGTCACGCGGTCCTCATTAGTATAGCCCCACCCCCTGCAGCTCCAGCCGTATAAATTCGCCTCGGTGGAGCCGTTCACTCGCGAATCGCAGATAGCATCAGATAGCAATAGCATAGATATTTTGTTCATTGTTAGCTAGCTAATCAATTATGCCTCGTTCGTGCATCTTCCCTGGATGTCGCAATGGTCAGGGCACCCGTACAAATCATAACATGTTTTTATACCGCGTGGTTTTATACCGAGTATCTGTAATGCCTGGATAGGTCAATGGATAAAGCGCTTGCCTTCCGTCCCAAACCCCACGGGTTCAAATCCCGCATGGTACAACTCTTTTTTTTTTTTTATTCATTCCAGATTAAAAACACACAAGAAAACTATTTACAAAAACAGCGTAACTCTTGGAAAAAGTAGCTGCTGTTACAGACAGAACTCGGATAAAAACAGAGCAGGTTTACTGGATCTCTGCTGCCTGCCTCTCCACACAGTCAGCTCAGGGCAGGGGCAGGACACGAGCGCAGCTGCGCTGAAACCACGCCCACGCACTGACACGCCCCCAGCGTTCCAGGGCAAGGCAAAATCATGTTTTTTCATGATTTTTGAGACTTAATTTTATAAGGTAAACAATGTTTTTAATCAGTCAGATTTAAATGGGTGATTAATAACACATATTTATGCCATGTGACAAACTAAAAACACACATTTAATTTTTATTTACACGGTCTTTAATACGTATATAACAATGCTACTTACATTAGCAAACTTGTTCATATCAGTTTTTGTAGATTTCAGCCTTCACAAAATGAAGGATTATGAGAAATCATCCAATCAGGTACATGTACATAAGAAATAAACCAAGACTCCCACTAACAGCCAACAGCACCAGGACAAAGACACAAGAGGTGCATCCACAACAAAGTTTAACAAAAATAAGAAAGATTAGAGAGAAGAATTAAATAAAAACGCATGACTGATTTGTTTGCCACCAATAGAAAAAGGCAAACAAATTTATTTTTCACAATAAGCCAAGTGAGAAGGTTCACAACAACATACAGTATGTGTCCATTCTGTGTGAAAATGTCTCACATTAATTAACTTTCTCACAATGGCTAATAAGAATTAAGATTCAATCAATGTCACCTGGAGTAAAAATCTCAACAACAAAAAAACAATAATAATGATGCATTTTATTTTTACACTGAAATGGGAGTTATAGATCAGGCAGTGAGTTCCCACCCAACAAACCCTGTTCAACATACAAGTCAGAAATCCAGTTGGGATTTCCTTTGAGCTGAGTGACCATGTTGACTATATTAAATACAAATAACACGATAATCATAATCATCATAAACACAAGTTATTGATTTATGTATTTTATTTTGTGGGATTTATTCAGACACTGACTGAAGTGCCAATAAACAGTCCTCTTTTTTTGTAGCTCAAACCTTCTTTTTAAAGTCTGGCAGCCGTGTTGGATCTTGAGCTCTGGTTTGATTCTTCAAATCACAATTCTGACTTCAGCGAGATGTTCCACTTGATTTCTACGACTGGATACTCAAAATCAAACTAAACACATCTGAACTTATTTGTGTAGTTTGTGTTCATCTGGAAGATTTTGACAGGTTAGCAACTCCACAAGCTGGTCATCCTGAATTGGTGCATGAATAAAGTGACCATGACGAGTTTTATTTTATTTTTCCAGCCAGAATTGATTCATGTGTGTGTCAGTGTGGTAATGAAAGTTCAGATGAAATGAGCTGCAGTGCCTGCAGGACGTGGCATTAAAGCGGCTCCTTTCAGGTTTGTATTTCTGACTTGGTTCCGATGCCTCTCTGACATTCATTATGCACGTTCTCTGGCCACATCATGCTTGGAGCCTCTGGAGGCCAAGAAACAACGCTTATAAAAAAAAATTAGTTTTTAGATAAGCAACATCTGACATTGTCACGTTGAGAGACTTAAAACAGTATCAGATGAAGCAAGGACGAAGAAAATGGACAAACACCTCAAACATCAGGTTGTTTTTAACTTTTTACAAAATCTAAAAGGAAAAAAAATGCATGATGGACTCTAAATTAGACTTTCTTTTACAAACAATTAAATATTAACACATTATCTCATTTATTGTTCTTTTTTTTTTTTTTGCTTTACACGGCTTCCTGTTTTTATAGAGTTGATGTTTGGGTTTAAAATCACAATTATATTGAATCACCTGGACAGTATTTTAACTCTTGTATACATTTTGAGGTCCTACTGATTACATAAATATGAACTGCAATAAAATGTGAATAACGGGGCTCTGCCAGCTATTATAGGTGTTAAAAGAAACATTAAACTTAAACACTTCTATGCGGTTGAATATGAACATGATGCATTTGAGAAAAAAAAATCATGAAAATATATTATAATATAATATATTTAAAGAAAAGTTCAGTCATTTCAATGAGTGAAACTCATTTATTACAAAGATTCATTACAAATAGAATGAAATGGAACATTTCAAGCCTTTATTTATTGTAATTTTGATGATTATGGCTATACAAATTAAAATGTGAAATTTTGTGTCAAAGAAAATTAAAATATTACATAGCCAGTTGGGCAGCATGGTGGCATAGTTGGTAGAGCTGCTGCCTCTCAGCAAGCAGGTAGCTGGTTCAAATCTTGGCATGGTGCCTTTCTGGTTGAAATTAGCATGTTCTCTCTGTGAATGTGTAGGTTTTCTCCAGGAAATCTGGCTTCCTCCAACAGACCAAAACCATGCATGTTAGGCTGATTAGTACCGTATTTTCCGGCCTATAAGTCACAGTTTTTTTAAACTAATTTTCATGTCCTGCGACTTATACGGCGAAGCAACATATTTATGGATTTTTTCCCATATTTTTAGACAATTTTTTGGCTGAGATATGACCGTTTCCATTCATTCTAACGAAAAAAAAAATGGAGCAGTACCACTTTCGGCCGCTAGGGGGCCACTGACCGTTCCCAGCTCATGTGTCCGACAGAAGCCTCCTCTGCTCGGACTCACTCTGTCGCAGCCGGTCTCCTGCTCTCTGGAGGTCTGAACTACTGTTACCTAAGTGTTTTACTGTTAGCAAAATAGCTCATGAACCACAAGACAGATTTTGATGAAACTTACAGAAAGTAATCACTGGTCGGACATTTACAACTGATAAGCGTTAGGAGATGTTTGAGCTAAAATTCGATTTATTTATAATTTATTTCATATTTATTTTACATTTGGAAGAGCCGTCAAAGCGAAACTATTTAAATCCAGCTGATTTGACAATTACATTCATTTATTAAGGTAAAGTTCAGCTCAGAAACACTTTTACTATAATGTCAGCAAACAAATATTTTTAGGTGTTTATTTTAAAGAAATGAAGCGTATCCGCTCGTGCGTGTGCACGCTTCGTAGCACCGATGTAGCAAAACTATTTTTTTTTAAATTCAGCTTACTTAAAGCTCTGGATCGAATTCAGACCAAGTTGGACCAGAGGCACAAACAGGCTGAAGCTCTCCGGGTAGGCATTCCTAGGAGAACCTTCGCCTTAGCATTAGCCCACCTCCGAGGCTAATGATAGCTTTTCCTCCTCCGAGCGGACGGTGCTAGCTCCGCTCGTTGCATGCGGCGCTTTTGGGAGCGATCGCTGCTTCAGTCCACACACACACAAGTTCACCAAGTGTCTCCAGTTAATTTATCCGCATGAGGCAACCTCTGACCGGACCCCCGGACCTCAAACGCCAGTAGCTCCCAGCAGCTTCCGCACGCAGATGGTGTCTTCGCCGGCGGTCTGCTGCTCGTTTTATTTCTCCCGGCTGCGTGTTGAGAGCGATCGCTAAAAATTGAACTAAAACGTAAAAATAACAATTATACTTTATTTATAAATCCATTTAAAAACAACCACAGCTGCAACAAAGTGCTGTACACATGAAATCTCTCCGAAACAAAAGGCTTATAAAAAATTTAAAAAAATGCCATGAACGAGACGCGAACCTCGGTCCTTCGGGTGACAGTCCAATTCATTACCTCTAGGCCAACCTGGCAGTTATGCAAAAAGCAGTCCTTCATCGTATTAGAAACATATACAACACCTACATTTAGAACGCTGAAGTTTTGATTAGATTTTGATGAAGTGAAAAGTATTCTTAAACTAAATAAGTTGCTAATCTGAAAAGTATATCGATCAGTGGTGCTTGTACGTTACAGACTGTCGCCCCGCGAGAGTGTGTGTGTGCACAGTTTCAACGTCTCGGCAACCGTGACGTGTTTTATACTGAAGTGGGTGGAGCATCACCAGGGGTTGCTAGGTGAGGGGCTGGACTCAGGTTTGAGGTGGTTGGCTGCGGTTTGTGACGTCACAAACCGCAGGAAGTGGGAAACGAAGTGTATTTATCAAAGATAAATAAATCTACTTAGAGTAAATAAACCACTGGGTGCATTTTTTTGGCCTTAGGACTGTTTTTTTATGAAGTAAATACCCAAAGTTGAGTAAAAAAAACATTAAAAAGTGAATTTTGAATATGTGGTCCCCTTTAAGGTGTTCCTATCAACAATTTCAGCCTGCCATGAAGGCTGGGGAAACAGGACACCTGGGGTGCATCCAATCATAATAAGATTTATGAGGGGCATGCTAAGAATGAGACCCCCCCAGCAGGATCCTGACCCCTGGTTGGGATCTTAGTCTGGTCTTGGGTGCTCTCTGCGATCCCCCATTTGAGCCACTGAGCAAGATTAAGATAGATTTATTATCTTATAAAACAGCTCTTCTTCTGGCCCTTTGCTCGGCGAAACGCTTGGGTGATCTCCATGCCTTGTCTGTACATCCAATGTGTACCAGATTCGCCCCTGACAGGTCAAAGGTCACCTTAAGGCCTAATCCCGCATATATTCCCAAGGTCTTGACTTTAAACACTAGAAATCTGGACTTTGATCTCTCCTCTTTTCCACCTGCTCCTGTCCTCACTCAGGAACAGGAAAGGCTGAAGGCTCTCTGCCCCGTGAGAGCTTTAAGCACTTGCATGCAGAGAACAGCCAAATGGAGAAAAACAAATCAACTGTTTGTGTGCTTTGCAGCACCTGCTACCGGAAAGGCCCTATCAAAGCAGTGCTTCCCACACTGGGTGACTGAGGCCATTAAAAGGGCGTACAGTAGCAAAGGTCAACAGGTGCCCTCTGGAGTGCATGCTCACTCTACTCGGGGCTTGGCCACTTCGTGGTCACTGTTCAAGGGTGTACCAGTTGCAGACATTTGTGCTACGGTGAACTGGAGCTCAATAAACACTTTTGCAAAGCATTACAGTTTGGATGTTACTGCGTGTGATGTCACTCAGGCTGTCCTTTCTAACACACAGTAGAAAGTAGCCTTGAGATGCCTGCTGATCAAGGGCAGACGTTCACACTAGCATGCATTTTACTGAGCATTTCAAGGGCGTGAATGAATTACGTTCCCATAGCATATGTTGCACCGAGAGACATGACTGAAAGGGAACTGAAAGTTATGCACCATAACTCATGTTCCCTGAAGGAAGGGAACGAGGTGCAACATATCTGGCCCTTTCAATGCTGAAAGCTCGGTGAAGTGCATTTTGGAGAAGTTGGATGGGCGTCAGCGGCTTAAGTACCCAGAGGGCGGGGCCTCTGGCGCAACGCTGACGCCCTTGCCGTAAAGGCTTGAATGTATTCCTTCAGGTAATCGCACGGGGGCGCAATTCCCATAGCATATGTTGCACCTCGTTCCCTTCCTTCAGGGAACATGAGTTATGGTGCATAACTTTCAGTTTCTGCAAGTCATCTAATTCATAGATTGAAGCTAAAAATGTATCCTCATTATTTTTTTTCTCCATTCCTGAAACACCAATAAAGCCGCTTCAATTCAGATTAACATCAAATATTTGTTCAGCATTTGCAGCTAAATTGCAACAGGTTTGCTTGTTTAAAGAATTGTCTGCTTTCTTGGAATAAAGAATTGTAAAATAAACATAATTATTTTCACATGCATTTTTTTTTTTAATTGAGAAACATGCTAAAATTGGAAAAGACCAAAACAAACCTTATAGTACAAAACATTTTAATATTTTAAGTTTCTGTCTGTTTTTGCTTCTTGTATGCATGTGTTTGTTCACAATCTGTATTTTGATATATACATTATTATATATTGTATTCTCATTAGACCCTGTATCATTTATATTTATTTATATACTATATACTATACATATATATGAAAAAGTTTAAATTAAATCAATTTAATAAAATAACCACATGAAGAAAACAGACATGTGCTTAAATATGCAATCCATCGTTTCAGTTTGCTTCACTTCAGTATGCATGGATTTGCTAACAGGCATCATTCTGATGGAGGACAAACAAAAGATCATTGTTTGGGTTCAGTAAGGCTGAAAAGCTGGATTTCTTTTTTTTTTTACTTTCAGGTTCAATAACTTCTAAACATACCATCATAAAACCACAAACATCACCTCTCTTCAGCAGCAGAAATGTAAAATTACAGCCTGATTTCAATCAAAACAAATCAAACTCTGAGCTGAACAAGTTCTCAGGAACCCTCAATACAATAACACAAGGATAACAATTCTCCAGAGCTAAACAAAGGTGCATGTTTCTAATTAAACCTTCTGAATAACGTTACAAGAAATATCCGATTCATTACTGTGCAATGAAGTTTAGATGACAACACTAGAAATACTTGTACTACTAAAGGATAAAGTTAGATGAGGCTATTTGTAGACGATACCTGAACCTTTATTTTCCTCCCAGTGTTATCTTTACTTCAGATTTCCCATCTGCAACAAAACAAGAGCTAAACACAAGACCTGGTGCACATAAACACCAACGTTTTTACAAATCCAAACACACAACTTATTAACAGAGGGGAAAGATTCCTTTAACCTCTACTTTTCCTTTCACCCCTGCTTTTAGTCTCCAGTGTGCACCGTAGACACAAAGACGTGGTGTTTGAAACTGATTGATCTGTAGTCTACAGTTTTAGCTTTGAATGCACATGACTGAACAGGGAGACTGGAGATCAATGGTTAGAGCTGTCATCCTCCAACAAGAGAGTAGGAGGTTCAGTTCCACCGGTATGAGTCACATGTCAAAGTGTTCATGGGCAAGACAATGAACCCCTCATTCCCTCTGATGCGTCACTTCAGCGTATGAATGTGATCTAAAGCACTGATTAGACTGTTTAAAATGATTCAGATTAGCCTTATAGTGCTGTGTGGATGTGTGTAGAATGGTAAATGAGGGCACACATTGTGCTGTATAGTGCTTTGAGTAGCCTTGTTGGCTAGAAAGGAGCTGTACAGTCCATTTATCATTCTATTTATGATGTTTCTTTTGCTCTCTTAACCTTAACAACTTAAATACCGGTACATGTTTTTTAACTCCACTATGATTAGGTACAGTAAAATAAAGAAAAAAACACTTTCCATACAGCAACTATGGACTCTTTGGGACTTTTTTCTTGAGCTCAAACCTACATAACCCCTCAAAAACATTAAACATTTAGTAGCAAAACTAACCCAACATCAAATGTGCACAGAAAGAAAATGCAACAATTCTGGCTAAAATACCAGCTCATGTGATCCTCAAACAAAAGAGCCAAGGATGCCACAAGTTCTTCATCACAAGC
>JBBPBX010037642.1:0-17932 GCA_038048925.1 Garcialebias charrua | reverse complement strand
CAATAACAAAGCGTCCAGCAGCATCCGTTTTAACACTGGATGCTGTAAATTGCACCTGTTTACTGACTAATATGGCAACCCCTCTTGATTTAGATTGGAAGTTAGACTGAAACACCTGACCAGACCATCTTCTGTTAAGATGTACACTGTCTGCTTTACGCAAATGGGTCTCCTGCAAAAAAGCCACCTCAACATCAAGTTGTCTCAAGTGTGTCATAACTTTTCTATATTTCACTGGACCATTAAGAGATTTTACATTCCAACTCACAAAATTAACTGGGTGGCTGTTAACGAACCTGTTAGTATTAGGACTGCTCATGTATTATCAATCGGACTGTAGTGCAATACCCACAAAGCATCACAGAAAGATATCTGACATAAAAAAATACTCTCAAAATAGATAGATCCGGTATAGTCCCACCCCTCTCTCCTAAAAAACACGGAGAGCCCAACAAACAAAAACAAAATCCACACATGTGTGCTTATACTGGGGAACCAAGCTCCCTGCCTGGGCTCCCGCCTCAGTAATTAAATAATAAAATAGAATAAAATAAATGTTTCCTTATTTTAAAGTTCAATTGCTATTTTGTGCTCCTGGCTGCAATTAGAACGAGCATATCACCAACCAAGATCTGGAAAGTCTCTCTGCTAAACTTTCATACACAAAGAAGAGAGAAACTAAAGCAACAATAGAAAAAAAGAAACAACCCGAGTTCAGTCCAAAGAAGGATGTTGCCCCTCGGAATAGAGTCTGAGATTAACTAAGTGAATAGATTTTTTTTTTTTTTTAAAGCACAGGATATATAATGTCAAAAAGTTCTATACAACCTGACAGGAACAATGGAGTCGGTGGAGATTGGACCTGCTATCAACGCTGGTCCTCGCTGTCCGTTGCTGAGATGATTTTCTTTTTAACATAATCCATGGCTTTATTGGCATCCAAGAACTCCTTCTCCTCCTCTCCATGAGTGATGCGGAACCGTGCAGGAAAAAGCAGGCCGTAGCGAACATCTCGTCGGTCACGAAGAAGCCTCCTCACCTCTGTAAACGCCGCCCGGGCCTTGGCCACAGCTGCTGTGTAGTCTGATGTGATGAAGATCGGTGCCTCTTTGAAGCGAAGAGGGCCGCGGCTCCGGGCCCGACGTAATATTTCCACACATTCTTGATAATAGTGCAGCTTAGCGACAATGACCCGCGGCTTACCGCCTGGCTTGTTCCCACCTCCAGTGCGATGAGATCGATCAATAAGTGGCACTTTATCCAACTGCAGCACCTCCTTTAGCATGTTAGCCACCGCTGTCGTGGAGCTCGATTCTGGCGTCTCAGGAACTCCAATAATCCGCACGTTGCATCTTCTCATTTGCCCTTCCATGTTGTCACATTTCTTTTGGAGCCCGTTCACTTCTTCTTTCAGTCCCATTACGGTGGTGCGTAGAGTAACTACCTCATCGGACCAGGTTGATAAGCCGTCTTCTACCTCTTTGACGTTCTGTTTAACTTGGTCCAGGTCATCACGAAGTAGCGTTGTGCCGTTAGCCACCTCCGCTCTCACCGCTTGTAGCTCTCCTTTAATAAATGCAAATTCTTCAGCCAATGCCTCTTTTATCTCCGATTTAATCACAGCTGAGATATCAGATCTTATAGAGGCAAGGATGTCAGACTTTAAGGAGGCTGCGTCCGCCGCACGATGGGACGGGGACGGAGGAGCTGAGCTCCCGGCTTTAGCTGTAGTCTGCTCCGAGGCTGTGTCGGGCCTAGCAGCCACCGAGCTAGCCGCCGAGCTAGCTTTGTTTTTCCTCAAGTTTGCTGACATTCTTCTACTCTTCCAGGGTAAAGTCCAGGGTAAAGTCACTCAAATGTCGAGTCCAGACAGGCCAGTGCACAAAATAGCACGGAAACTCAATGAAAAGCCATATACAAAAAGGATTAGTGCGGGAGCCCACGCAAGCACGTCCTACTCCTCCGCCATCTTCCGACCTTCAGCTCTTCTGAATTGTTGAGTCTGGTGTATCACATCTTCTTCACGATACTCCATAGATTTTCTCTGGGGTTAAGGTCAGGAGAGTTTGCTGGTCAGTTAAGAACAGGGATACCATTGTCCTTAAACCAGGTACTGGTAGTTTTGGCACTGTGTGCAGGTGCCAAGTCCTGTTGGAAAATGAAATCTGGATCCCCATAAAGTTGGTCAGCAGCAGCAAGCATGAAGTGCTCTAAAACCTCCTGGTAGATGGCTGCGTAGACCTTGGACCTCAGAAAACACATTTGACCAACACCAGCAGATGACATGGCACCTCAAACATCACTGACTGTGAAAACTCAACACTGGACCTCAAGCAACATGGATTATGTGCCTCTCCTCTCTTCCTCCAGACTGGAGATGCAGATTTCATTTTCCAACTTGACTTGGCACCTGCACACATTGCCAAAGCTACCAGAACCTGGTTTAAGGACCATGGTGTCCCCGTTCTTAATTGGCCAGCAAACTTGCCTGACCTTAACCCTATAGAAAATCTATGAAGTATTGTAAAGAGGAAGATGTGATACACCAGACCCAACAATTCAGAAGAGCTGAAGGCCACTATCAGAGCAACCTGGGTGTGAAATTGTATTTGTGGATATGTTGTGATTGAACTGTTTCACAGTTAGCTTTAATCCATAAACCCAAGTGAAGATGTACCTCTTTTTGATCTTACTAGATTTCCATGACACACACCAAGCTGTTCTGCATGAAGATGCCTGGATTTTTCAGACCATGCACAGTGAGTGTCATGAAATAATTAACATTACATCTGTGTATTAAGTGAACAGCACATCAAACAAAGATTTTTATTATTGTTAGTATAGTTTATTTATTGTAAAGAATGTCGTTTATTAAGATTAAAGATTAAATTAAGATTATTTTGCACATTAAACTGTATTCTGAATTTGACAGTAATTTATCAAGCGTTCATCTTTGTTCAGGCTAGGCGCGTGCCCAAGAGTATAGCAGATAAGGGAGCTCCACTTCAGCTGCCTTTCTGGATTCACCTACCCCACCTCACTCACCTTTACCAGCATCACCAGCTCCTTCTACATCACTTGCCCTTCCATAAAGGTAAGGACTTTTTTCTTTTATTTCTTTTTTTTTTATATAACTTGGCTGCCTCTCCTGACTCACCTGTCCCTCTTCACTCACATGTAACCGCAACACCAGCACCTTCTGCATCACCTGCTTATTCATAAAGGTAACAGCATTTTCTTTTCTTTTTTAATTTGTTTTTTATATAACTCAGCTGTCTCTCCTGACTCACCTGTCTGTCCCTCTTCAGTCACCAGCATCACCAGCACCTTCTGCATCACCTGCCCCTCCATAAAGGTACCAACATATTATTTTTTTATTTTATTTCTTTTTTATATAACTCAGCTGCCTCTCCTGACTCACTTGTCCCTCTTCAGTCACCAGCACCTTCTGCATCACCTGCTCCTCCATAAAGGTAACGGCATTTTCTTTTCTTTTTTATTTCTTTTTTTATATAACTCAGCTACCTCTCCTGAATCACCTGTCCCTCTTCAGTCACCAGCATCACCAGCACCTTCTGCATCACCTTCTTCTTTGGCTTTTCCCTTTTCAGGGGTCGCCACAGCGAGTCATCCTCCTCCACCTCACTCTGTCCTCTGCATCCTCTGTCCTCACTCCAACTACCTTCATGTCCTCTCTAACTGCATCCATATATCTCCTCTTTGGCCTTCCTCTGTGTCTTTTTCCTGGCAGCTGCATTTCTAACATCCTTCTACCAATATACCCACTGTCCCTCCTCTGGACATGTCCAAACTATCTCAGTCTGGCCTCCCTAACTTTATCTCCCAGTTGTTCAACATGTGCTATACCTCTGATGATCTCATTCCTGATCCTATCCATCCTTGTCACTCCTAAGGACAACCTCAGCATCTTCATTTCCGCTACTTCCAGTTCTTTCTCCTGTCTTTTTGTCAGTGACACTGTCTATAGATCATACAACATAGCTGGTCTCACCACTGTCTTGTAAACTTTTACTTTGACCTTTGCTGAGACCTTTTTGTCACAAATCACTCCTGAAACGTTTCTCCATCCACTCCATCCTGACTGGACTCTCTTTTTCCCCTCTTTACCACATTTCCCATTTTCCTGGGCAGTGAACCCCAAGTACTTGAAGTCCTGAACCGTTGTGACCTCTGATCCTTGTAGCCTCACTGTTCCACTGGCCTCCCTCTCATTCACACACATGTACTCTGTCTTACTACGGCTGACTTTCATTCCTCTTCTTTCAAGTGCATACCTCCACCTCTCCAAGTTCTCTTCCACCTGTTCCCTGTTCTCACCACAGATCACAATGTCATCTGCAAACATCATAGTCCATGGGGATTCCTGCCTGACCTCATCTGTTAGTCGGTCCATCACCAGAGCAAACAAGAAGGGGCTCAGAGCCGATCCTTGATGCAATCCCACCTCCACCTTGAAGCTATCTGTCACTCCTACAGCACATCTCACCACTGTCCTGCTGTCTTCATACATGTCTGTACCAGTCTAACATACTTTTCTGCCACTCCAGATTTTCTCATGCAATACCACACCTCCTCTCTTGGCACCTTGTCATATGCTTTTTCTAAATCCAAAAACACACAATGGAGTTCTTTTTGACCCTCTCTGTACTTCTCTATCAACATCCTCAAAGCAAATATGGCATATGTGACTGGCCATGGCAAAACCAGGAACAAGTCTCCCCTGGGTCATTTTGAGTTATTCACAGAATCTGAAAGTGTGGGTTCTAAGCTATCCGATGATGCCAAACACATGTCGCTCAAAAAAAAAATGAAGAAGATACAGCCATTTCAATGTTGGCAATCTGCAAATAAGATTAGGGAGAAAACAGGCCTCAAAGCTTTAGAAGAATGTCCCCATTCCAGAAGCATTACCTGGGGGTGTTAACAATTGCTGTTCATTTACATTAATTTGCGTTAACCCAACCCCCAGCACTGACTGTCAACACAGACTCACAGCCTAGGAAGGTGTGCAGAACTTCAGCTTTGCTGGCAAATAGGGGTATGAATCTCTCAGTGTCTGGAGAATTGATTTGATTCCGATTTTTGGTGTCACGATTCGATTCAAAATCAATTTTTCGATTCAGAAACAATTTTTGATTCAACAATGATTTTTCTATTAAAATGGTCATGAATTTAGTTTCAGCTTTGTAACTGACAAGCTGAAAAGAATAAACAACAATGTAAACAAATGGAGCATTTATTTAAAACAATAATTTTAAACTGAGAATATTAAACAACAATGTAAACCAATGGAACATTTATTTGAAACAATAATTTTAAACTGAGAATAACAACAATGTAAACAAATGGAACATTTATTTAAAACAATAATTTTAAACTGAAAACATTAACAACAATGTAAACAAATAGAACATTTATTTAAAACAATAATTGTAGGTTCTGTACTTTATCAAAGTTTTTGAATCATTTGATATTCATACCAAAAATACAAACAAATAATACAGGAATGCATTAAATGCTGTAACTTGAATTACCAGTACTGTATTAGGTTATAGTTGCCTGGATTCCTCTAAAACAATAAAATAAAAATCTAGGAACAAATAATTAATCCATCCATCATCTTTAACCACTTCTTCCTTTAAGAGTCATGGGGCTCACTGGTGTCCATGTCCAGCCATCACTGTGTGAGAGGCGGAGGGCACCTGGACAGGTCTCCAGTCCATCACATACAAATAATTCAAAATATACAGACAAAAACAGACTTCAGCCTACCAAAGTGTAGTAACCTTTAACTCAAGCATTATAAGAGGGGGACAATAATGCTGTCATTGCTAGTATCACTCAGCCCTCTGTGAATAGCAAACAACCATCAGGGTGCTAACGATCCATTGTTAGGCTGATGGTCCTCCTTGATCATGTGAGCAGCTGGTTTCGGCTGTCATCAGCAAACTGGTTCATCCACTGTGAGAGGGTGCTAAAGACTGAGCTGACTTAGCTTTTTTAGATTTTTCTACCTGGATTATTGAACATGCATCAGGGTAAAATTAAACATGTTTAAAAATTGATTTTGGAGCATTTAGAATTGATTCTGAATCGCCAGGACTAAGAATCCAGAGTCTTTAAAAAATCTATTTTTTCCTACACCCCTACTGGCAAACTTCCTTTTGATCTTTAAAAAAACAACATTAATACAAAGAATTGTATTTTATGTTATTGTGACATGTTTTACACATTAATAATGTTAATTGTTTTGTTACAGCCCACCCCAAAAAATAAGGGTCACAACTACAGTAGTCAAGTCAAGTCAATTTTATTTATATAGCACAGTTAAAAGGGTCCCCGGTTCAAATCCCGGTCTGGGGGCCTTTCTGGGTGGAGTTTGCATGTTCTCTCCGTGCATGCGTGGGTTTTCTCCGGGTGCTCCGGTTTCCTCCCACAGTCCAAAAACATGCATGTTAGGCTGATTGGTAACTCTAAAATTGACCCTAGGTGTGAGTGAGACAGGTCCCTCTTGTATTTTTTTACCTGATTTTGAGGTAAGAAAGTAAATTTTTTGACCATGACTATATTTTGTTTAGTACTTATACTGTTGCAGATAAAACCATATAACTTACATTAGATGAAAGTGTAATTTCTCAGGCAAAATGAGATGCATTTTCCTGTGCTAATTTCAAACCGCTATGCTACTACAGCTAGCTAAACATGGCTGACAGGGTTGGGGTGGGTTGTAACACATATTTAGGCCTTATATGGCATTATATTATATTTAGGCATTATAGGTCTACATGTTAAGGAAGATTGTTCTAGTAGAATAATTTACACACATGCACACACAAACAGTATACAGGTGGTCCCCGACTAAGTTGGAAAATGTATGCTAGCGCTACTACGAACACCCATTTTTCAACACAAACGTACTGGTTCATAAACATGCACAGAACTTTGTTTACAAACAGTTAGCTAACACACTTTCATCTAAAAACACATTCCAGTGCTGTATTTTCTGTATGTTCTGTACAACTTTACTGTTCGTTAGTCAGCTCGTAAGTCCGGAACGTTGTAAGTCGATGTGCTCGTAAGTCGGGGACCACCTGTATTTGAGTTATGGTCAGTCACAGAAAGAGAGAGAGACATTTTGTTCTTGTATTGTTCTTTTAATTCAGTAAACCTCTTTTTGAAGCATATCACATGGTGTGGCCTCTGTTTTTGCTTCTTTTGTCTAATTGTTACAACTTACCCCAGCAAGTGTTACAACCTACCCCGGTAGCGGGGTAGGTTGTAACAAAGGACCACCATGTATTTGACATGAACTCATGAGGTCTGTGATATTCTTGCAGAGGTTTGAATTGGTGCCATTTGTAGTCAACAAATGTGGGTATTTTGTATAAAAGTTTGAAAACTCTAGCTCAAAAATTCTGTGAGTTAAAGGTGCTGGAGCAAAAAGTGTTACAACCATACCCGGTCTCCCCTACAGGACAGGAATGCACTTTATAAAGTTGATGACACTGGAAAAGTTTGTATAATAGCTGAAGATGTTGAGTAAATTCAGGAGATGCTTATGTTGCATCTAAGAAGGTTAGACAGGGGGAAAACAAAATAAAATAAGGCTTTACACACACCAAGCTCCTGCACAGACTTATTTTAGATGTCACAAAGGTGTTGGTGCTACATGACTTTTGTGTCATCAGGGCAGAAAGGCCTTATCTTTGCTGTAGGTCTTTTTTATTAAGCTTTTGTGGGCTGGTCGGTTTCCATCCATCCATCCATCCATCCATTCATCCAAATAATGTATTTCAAAGAAAGAAAGATAAGATTTCTTGTTTCACCAAATATATATTAACATGAAAAATAAATTCTAAAGATAACCTTACATAAAGATAAACAAAAACATTTTAGAGCAAAATTATCTGGGAAAAACAAGGCTATTTTAATTAAACACGCTGCTCCATTCAGCTTTTTTATCATGATGACAGCAGCTGACAGCTGCGTCAACGGCTGATCCATCCGATGTTAACTGTGCATTTTACCTTTTCAAACGGCCAGTTGAATCTGCATAATTGGTGCACCATTATCGTGCTTTAAATTTTAGTTTCTTTGCTGCGATTTGTAAAACCTAAGCCAATCCAACGCGTGTGATTGCGCGATGCGCAGCTGGACACGGAGCCGAGTGGAGGCTCACTTTACCGCAGTGGCTGGAGCGCATTGCGCGGTGATTACGCGTGTCTGCTTTGTCTAATGAAATAAAGATAGTGGATGGATGGATGGACGTATGTATGGATGGATGGATGTATTATGTAGGATGGAAACTGATTTGCTTGCGATTTGCTTGCGCACGCAGTAAAAGCTTCTTTTTTTTTTTCCTCGGGTCGGTCGGAAAAACAGCTGACAGCTCTGACGCTTTGATCGGCTTTATTTTATTATTTTCCTTGTTCCTTGTGTCCACTGGGCGATCTATAGATGTTAAGTAGCCATGTGCTTCTTTCAAAGCTGCACGTTATTGGCCGAAGCCAGTAACAAAGCTCTGATACCAGCCAAACAAGTCCCGCATGTTAATCAGCTGTGAGGGTCCCCGCCCCCAGTACGCAAATCACTGCGGCTTGGTTTTACTCTGAAAACAAACTGATTTCTAACACAAAGTTTATCAGTTTAAACACTTATAAAGTGTTTTTTAAAGCATGGGATGGTTTCTTCACAACTTCAACTGGTACATTTTGCAAAAAAACGATTTTCACTAATTTCTCAGAAGTTGAAGCTTTTATTGATTTTTTCTCAGTTAGACTTTGCCGACTTGTTCCTGGATTAGGAGTGGCTGGTCACATATGTGGTGCTCTTTCTTGGCATTAAACCATACTGATGCTCACAGATAGTCACCTCTTGTCCAAGCATTCCTTCCACAACTCTCTCACAGATCTTCGTGTGGCTCATCAACTTAATTCCCCTGTAGTTGCTACAACTCTGTACATCACCCTTGTCCTTAAAAATGGGAACCAGCACACTTCTTCTCCATTCTTCAGGCATTTTCTCACCCTCAAATATCCCATTAAATATTTGAGTCAAAACCCTCACTGCCATCTCTCCAAGACATTTCCAAACCTCCACTGGTATGTCATCAGGTCCTACTGCCTTCCCCTTCATGCTTTTCAGAGCTTTCCGGACTTCACCCTCACTAATCTTTCCCACTTCTTGGTCCACAGTTTCTGTGACCTCAACTCTCCTTTCTCTTTCATTCTCTTCATTCATTAGCTCCTCAAAGTAATCCTTCCATCTTCCCATCACACTCTCCTCACTTGTTAGAGCATTCCCATCCCCCATCTTTAATAAGCCTAACCTGCTGCACATCCTTTCCAGCCTGATCCCTCTGTCTTGCCAATCGGTACAAGTCCTTCTCGCCCTCTTTAGTGTCCAGTCTCCCATACAACTCATTGTACGCCCTCTGCTTTGCCTTAGCTACTTCCTTCTTTGCTCTATGTCCCATCTCCTTATATTCCTGTCTCCTCTCTTCAGTCCTCTCACTGTCATATTTCTTCTTGGCTAATCTCTTTCTTTGAATGGCGTCCTGCACTTCACTATTCCACCACCAGGTTTCCTTATCATCCATTCTCTGTCCAGATGACACACCAAGTACCTTCCTACCTGTCTCTCTAATTACTGTTGCTGTAGTAGCCCAGTCACTTGGAAGCTCTTTCTTACCACCCAGAGCCTTTAACAGCTCGTCTCTGAATTTCTCACAACATTCTTCCTTCTTTAGCTTCCACCATTTGGTCTTCTTCTCTGATTTTACTCTTTTTCTCTTCTTCACAACAACAGTCATTCTACACACAACCATCTGATGCTGTCTGGCCACGCTCTCCCCTGCTACAACCTTACAGTCTCCAATCTCCCTCAGGTTTCCTCTTCTACACAGAATGTAGTCGACCTGTGTACTCCTTCCTCCACTCTTATAGGTCACTCTATGTTCCTCCCTCTTTTGGAAATAGGTATTGACTATAGCCATTTCCATTCTCTTGGCAAAATGTACCACCCTCTGTCCTTCCTGGATTCTTTCCTTGAAACCAAACCTGCCTATCACTTCCTCATCCCCTCTGTTTCCTTCACCAACATGTCCATTCATGTCTGCTCCAATCACCACTCTTTCCTCACTGGGAATACTCTATATCACTTTATCCAAATCTTTCCAAAATGTATCTTTCTCCTCCCTATCATATCCAACCTGTGGAGCATAACTACTGACTGTTTAGCATCAGACGTTCTCGTTCTACCTTCAGACACATCCCCCGTCTGACACTCTCTTCACCTCTACTACATTCTTTGCCAACTCCTCCTTCAGGACCACCCATACTCCATTTCTCTTTCTATCCACACCACTTGCTCCTCCATAAAGGTAACAGCATTTTCTTTTCTTTTTTTTATTTATTTATTTTTTATATAACAGAGCTACCTCTCCTGACTCACCTGTCCCTCTTCAGTCACCAGCATCACCAGCACCTTCTGCATCACCTGCCCCTCCATAAAGGTAACTGCATTTTCTTTTCTTTTTTTAATTTCTTTTTTATATAACTCAACTGCCTCTCCTGACTCACCTGTCGCTCTTCAGTCACCAGAATCACCAGCATCTTTTGCATCACTTGCCCATCCATGAAGGTAACAGCATTTTCTTTTATTTATTTTTTTATTTTTTATATAACTCATCTGCCTCTCCTGACTCACATGTCCCTCTTCACTCACCAGTACCAGAATCACCAGCACCTTCTGTATCACCTGCTCCTCCATAAAGGTAAAGACATTTTATTTTTTTTTTTATTTTTTTTTTAACTCAGCTGCCTCTCCTGACTTACCTGTCCCTCTTCACTCATCAGCATCACCAGCACCTTCTGCATCACCTGCCACTCCATAAAGGTAAGAACATTTTTTCTTTTTTTATTTATTTTATATATACAGTATATAAGTCAGCTGCCTCTCCTGACTCACCTGTTTCTCTTCACTCACCAGCACCAGTATCACCAGCACCTTCTGTATCACCAGTACCTTCCACCTCAGCTGCCTTTCTGGACTCACCTGCCCCTCCTCACTCACTTGCACCTGCATCGCCATCAACTTCTGCATCACCTGCCCCTCCACCTCAGCTGCCTTTCTGGACTCACATGTCCCTCCTCACTCACCTGCACCAGTATCACCAGCACCTTCTGCATCACCTACCCCTCCACCTCAGCTGCCATTCTGGACTCACCTGCCCCTTCTCACTCACCTGCACCAGTATCACCAGCAACTTCTGCAGCTCCCTCCCAATAAGCCTTTCTCCCTCCCTTGCAACACCACTTCCATAAAAGTAAGGACATTCTCTTCTCTTTTTTATAGCATAGTACACTACTGTTTTTTTTACTGTTTTATTTCATTGTTAAACGTACTGTGTAGTATCTTAAAAAGCTAAGTCTGATCCTTTGCATATTCAAAAAACAAAACAAAGCAAAAAAAATTGTAGAAACATTTCGTCTTTCGTCCGAAGGACTTTCTCAGTCTGGGCTGCTGTATTCAGCTCGGTCTTATAAATAGCACCTTCTCACAGTGGATCAACCAGTTGGCTGATGACAGCCGAAACCAGCTGATTACATGATCAAGGAGGACCATCAGCAGCTGGTTTTGGCTGTCATCAGCCAACTGGTTGATCCACTGTGAGAGGGTGCTATTTATAAGACTAAGCTGAATACAACACCTCAGACTGAGGAAGTCTTTCGAACGAAAGACGAAACATTTCTACAATATTTTTGCTTTTTTTGTTTTGTTTTTTGAATGTCCAGAGGACCAGACTTAGCTTTTTTTAGATACTACACAGTACGTTTAATAATGAAATAAAACAGTAAAAAAAAAACAGTAGTGTACTGTAGCTTTTTTAGATTTTTCTACCTGGATTATTGAGCATGCATCAGGGTACTGTGCAGTATTTTATGTGTTTTTTGACAATTGTTTGGGGTACTATGTTAGCTAGCTGCTTGGAAATAAAGTAATGTACATGTTTATGGTACAGTTTGTATACGTTTGTTTTGTCTCTTGTCGACAACAAACTAATAAAAATTGAGTTTTGTTACCTTTAAAAAATGTCTCATCTTGTACTCAAATTTTTGAGCTTTGTTAACTAACTTTCCTGGGTTAAAAAAGTGAAAACTTTAAAGTCTTGATAAATGAAAAAAAGGGCTTTGTTTTGTCCCGGTATAGAGTAGGGAGAACAGTACAGCATGGTTTGTGGATAACAGACGAGATGAAGTACCCAGAGAACCCATGCATGTACACGGAGAACATGCAAACACATGCAGAAAGACATCTGGCTGGGATTTTAACACCTGAAACAGTGCTACCAACTGCACCATTGTGCAGCCTCAAAACTGTAAATTTACTCAGAACCCAATTTTAGGTCTTTTGCAGCTTCACAATAAATTATTTTCATGTGTTCAATGTTAAACTGGTCAGATGTCTTTTTGGAGCTGGTATACAAGTTTTTATCTACTTCTCTCAATTCATGATAAATAAAGGTTCTGGACCAAATTAGTCCACCTCCGATATGAGTATCATAAACGGGTCCAAAACGGATCCGGGGTGGATGAAGCCTTCCATGAACGGATCCAAAATGGATCCGAGCCGGATGAAGCATTCCATGAACGGGTCCAAAACGGATCTGGGCCGGATGAAGCATTCCATGAACGGGTCCAAAACGGATCTGAGCCAGATGAAACATTCCACGAACGGGTCCAAAACGGATCTGGGCCGGATGTACCCAAAAACCCTCTTTAATAATGCCATTTATCCACAGGGCCTGTTCACGCTCGTCCGGGCTCGTTCGTAACTAGTTAACAACTAGTTATGGAGTGTACCCACATGGGCCTGTTCACGTGAAACCAGACCTATTTTGGTGCCTGCCTCACTGAGGTACAAAGGTCCAGTTCTTTAGGGTCCAGTTATGACATCAGCACAGTGTGGTCACTGATTGGTCAGGGGGCGTATTCTTAGGTCGGAGGGCGGAGATTCAGTCTTCTCCAGTAGGTGGCGGTATGCACCTGAACGTTGTTTGCAATCCGCCAAGAAGAAGAAGAAGATTCAGTCTTCCAGGAAATGCAAACTGCCATCCCGCCAAACTCTAGAACAACAAGTTGGAGGAGCACATTTTTGAGAATTAACACAGGCTAATAATTATGTCACAACCGTGGTCAAACGCGGAGGTTCAGGCTTTTCTGTATTTGCTGGCCGATGAAAATATTCAGAGGGAGCTGGATGGAGTGACGTGCAATGAAAAGATTTTTCAAGAGGTGTCTGCGCAGGTGAGTGTTTTCTAACTTTAAGCATATTTCCAGTGAGTCATGCAACTGTTTCTTAGCTTTTTTGGACTGCGGAAAGACCGTTTCAGAGACTGACTTCAGGCAACAGCCGAGAGGCTTTTAGGAAAAAAAAAAAAAAGATGGCGGAACGGCTCGTTTCTCTGAAATATAACAAGAAAATCACATAAACAATATTTGTTAGCTCGAAATTGTAGCAGAGGTGTGTCTGAGTCTATCATTTGCTTAATAAATGCACTTTAATGGTCAAATTCGCCGAGTTGGCAGCTGTTTTCAAGGTTCGAAGCAGAGCAGAATGTGGAATATGGCAGGCCGTTTGAGTCATTAATAGCGAGTGAAGATTCTCAGTCATCCAGGACATGGTAAATTCTAAAAAGTGCAAGGAAGGAAAAAAATAGTCTAAAGTATAGTATAATAAATAAAGGCCAGTTGTTTTTGTCTTGAACTTTTTTGAATTTATCATTATAGCCACGTTTTCATATTACGTGATACAACCACCAACCTCATGCCATACATGTTACTGCTGCCATCAAGTACAGTACTGTACTTCTGTTTTTGTTTTTGTTTTGTTTTGGTTCAGTCAGAATAAATGGAAACGGTCATATCTCAGTCCAAAAATTGTTTATAAATATGGGAAAAAATCCATAAATTTGTCACTTAGGCCTATAGGCCTGTATTAATGTGTAATGTGATTTATTTCAGGTTAATCAGTCAGTTCCTGTGTAAAGATCCTCTAGCCGTGGGTGTCCTTGGAGAAGGATGGGACAAGTCACTGCACTGTAAAGCAAGTATGCCATGACAGAAACACTCCAAACTTTGAAAATTACAGATAAAAGCAAAGGATAATGATGTTTAGAGGAGATTATAACAATAATTTTGTGTTGTTTGTCAGATGGGGCAGTGAAAACAGCCAGCCAGACATATGAAGCCATCGCTGAACTGCTGCATCAGGATCTGATCTTGTGACTCCAGACTACACATCAACTGCAGCCGAACAGACCTCAGAGCTTCTCCTGATGCTCTGCTCTCCTGCACCTTGTCCACATTGTGCCAAAGATGTCCTCGGTGCCTCAGTAAAAAAAAAACAGTCCTGCATTGACAACACAAACAGGTCCTATGAACTCAGCAGATGTCATACAAGCTCAGTTTGTGACGGAGCAGGGGTACTGTGACTTCATGGTGTTTTTCATTCAACCTTTATTTAGTCAGGTAAATCTCATTGAGCCTCGTGGACTCTTTTACAAAAGCGACCTGCTACAAACTAAAGAACTTTAGTTCTGGGTCAGATGACTTTATTCACAGAGGATTGTGTCTGATGGTGAGTTCTTTACAGAAGCAGTGAAAAATGTAGAAATGTTCTACAGGTCAGCATTTTTACCTGAGCTATTGGCCAAATTTTACTTTTAATTATTGTTACATGTTTTGGAACAACAGGTTAAGATTCCAGTGATGATATTTTAAGTTCATATTTCATACATAACTGCAGATTTAGTAATATGTTTTTCTGTTTCTACAAATAACACCAATCTTTCATTTTTTTAAACTGTTACAATTTTATTGACATGTAACATTTACAGTATTTAAATAAAGTTGCTTTGATATTTTGATTGGAATTGATTGATTACATATTGTTAAGTTTATATTACAAATGTTTTAAGAGTTTGGAACACACTTGTTGATCAACTGGGACAATGGAGCAGGTAATGTAATGATTCGATGTATACAGCATGAAGTATTGGAAAAAGCCTGTCCTGGAATTTAAAAAAAAATTCAACAGGAAATCCATCTGGACCAGGAGCTTTGTTGCTTTACATGTTTTTCAGGGCAGTGACAATCTCCTCAATGGATAAAGGCAAATCAAGTTCCCTAGCAACATTTGAATTTATCACAGGAAACTTGAGACTATCAAGAAACTGATTCATTTCATTAGGATTAGATGGAAATTGAGATTTAAATAACGAAGAATAAAATGACTGAAAAACTGAATTAATAGTAGTGGGATCGTGATGCAAAGTGCCTGATGAGTCCATTATCTGTGGGATCATCTGCGAAGCTGCCCGACGACGCAGCTGATGAGCGAGTAATCGGTTAGCCTTATCACCATGTTCATAATAAGTAGAACGTGATCGTAAAAGAAGACGCTCTGCCTCATTGGTGGTGATAAGATCAAATTTAGTTTGTAAGTCAACCCGCTGTTTAAATAAACTAGGTGAGGGAGAGTCAGCAATTTGTTGATCAAGATTAGTAATATTAGCACTCAGTTCTAGCAATTTCGCCTTACGCATCTTAATCAAATGGGCGGAATATGAAATTATTTGCCCTCGTAAAAACGCTTTTAGTGATTCCCATAGTAAAGAATATGAGATTGGATCATTCTCGTTTTGGTTTATTGTAATGAAATCATCAATTTGAGCTGAAATAAATGTATTAAACTTTTCATCTGAAAGAAGAAGGGGGTTGAATCTCCAAGGTGTGACATACCGATGTTGAAAAGCAAACTTAATATCTAATGAAAGAGGAGCATGATCAGAAATTACAATAGGCTGATAATCAACAGATAGAACATTTGGTAACAGCTTAGTGTCAACAAAAAAATAATCAATACGAGAGAAAGACTGATGTAAATGGGAAAAAAAAGAAAATTTCTTGATTTGGGGATTATAAAATCTCCAAGGATCAACACATCCATTTTTTGACATAAAATCCGAAAGTGATCTAGCCATTAATGATGGAACCAATCTGCGTGGGTGAGACCTATCTAAATTGGGGTCAGTGACACAGTTCATATCCCCGCCTACTATGAGGAAATTATTGTCTAAAGAAGGAAGAGATTCAAATAGTTTATTCATAAATCTTGGATCATCAAAATTAGGAGCATATATATTAACTAGCAGAACTGGGATATGAAATAAAGTACCAGAAACGATTAAATATCTGCCGTTTTTATCTGATATAACTTTAGAAGCTGAGAAATGAATATATTTACCAACTAAAATAGCAACCCCCTGGCTTTAGAATTGAAATTTGAACGAAACACCTGAGAAACCCAAGAACATTTTAGCCTGACCTGATCGTTGATTCGCATATGGGTTTCCTGTAAAAACACTAGATCAGCTTTGAGACATATGCTGGTGAAGATTCTCAGTCGTCCAGGACATGATGAAATCAAAAAAGGCGTTCAATACAGGATCAACTGGACTTTATTTGTTGCAGAAAACGTTTCGACTTCTGTCCAGAAGTCTTTTACAGCTTTGAGACGTTTCAAATGGGCAAACATTTTTGACCTCTTAAATGGACTGCCCATACCTTTAATATTCCAGCTCAAAAATCTCACAGAAGAGCCCATTTGTGGAATATTCACATTATTATCATTAGACATATTTCAAATGAATTGAGAAAAAAAGGCACAAAAACAATCTGAATATAATGCAATGCTCCCCACACAAAACAAAAGACACACCCAAAAAAAAAAAGAGAATAAAATAAAACAAATAAACACCCCCCACCACCCCCCTCCCCACAGCACTTACAACGACCCCATCCCCAAACGATGGAGAACCCAGTGCAGACTCCAGACGGAGTCAAAACTCTAAAGTTTATGCTTACGGTTTGTAGCAACGTAGTAGCAGAAAAGCTGCAGTTTGAGCTCCCACAAGCTCATCAGGATTCATCAATGTGGCACATCTTTGGAAAGTTTTAATGCCTCTTTTCCACCGCTCGGCTCGGCTCGGGTTGGATCGGCTCAGGTCGGCTCAGTTCGGGTCGGGTCACATCTATGTTCTGTTTCCACAGCTTTTTTGTACCCCTTCTGTGGGCGGGGTCCAGAATCCTACTCGTCTTACCACATGGTGGCAGTAGTGTTCCTCAAGCTATTTACTACAGTACTAGCCACCACTAGAAGAAGAACACAATAAAGACTTTGTATCACATATTATCAATTCTATCAAAAACCACATAGCTGATATTTTTCAAAAAAATCTAGTGTGATCACAACATGTTCATATACGAAATGTATCCTGTTGGAGTTATTTGAAATAAAATTCAATGTTTTATAGACATAAATGTGTCAACCTACGTCCATTATTTTCTACTTTGTATCACATATTATCAATTCTATCAAAAACCACAAAGCTGATATTTTTCAAAAAAATCTAGTGTGATCACAACATGTTCATATACGAAATGTATCCTGTTGGAGTTATTTGAAATAAAATTCAATGTTTTATAGACATAAATGTGTCAACCTACGTCCATTATTTTCTACTTTGTATCACATATTATCAATTCTATCAAAAACCACAAAGCTGATATTTTTCAAAAAAATCTAGTGTGATCACAACATGTTCATATACGAAATGTATCCTGTTGGAGTTATTTGAAATAAAATTCAATGTTTTATAGACATAAATGTGTCAACCTACGTCCATTATTTTCTACTTTGTATCACATATTATCAATTCTATCAAAAACCACAAAGCTGATATTTTTCAAAAAAATCTAGTGTGATCACAACATGTTCATATACGAAATGTATCCTGTTGGAGTTATTTGAAATAAAATTCGAATTTTTATAATTTATTTTCGTTGTG
>JBBPBX010037641.1:16412-30821 GCA_038048925.1 Garcialebias charrua | reverse complement strand
GTAAACTGTTCCAGATATGAGGACCTTTAAATGAGAAGGAGCATTGACCAAATGAGGTTTTGTATTTTGCAGGTTTACAGTCTCCATCAACTGCACCTCTTGTTGAAACTCCTGAGCTGCTGACTTTTAAAATCATTCTGCTCACCTGGGACTGTGGGAGTTCTGGTTTCCTTCCTGCCACTAACTCTCTCCCACAGTTGCTGCACTGAGTTAATTGGTCATCATCATCTTCACCTGCCGCCTGCTCTGGAGAACAGGTTCTGCTCTACTATAAAGGCTGCAGCCAGGCTCTTCTCTAGTGCTGGGACATTTGCCTTTTTATGTTTTGACTTCCACGTCAAGATTTTGACTCTGGTCCTCCAAGGCTTCAACACCAAGGCAGGATCCTTCCTTCCACCACTCATCTACCTCCAGCTCGCTCCTGCACTTGCTTCTCCTGCAGCAAAACATCTACAAACAAACAAGAGATACTTACCATCTTCTTCTTCAAGATGTCCTCCTGAAACCAGAACTGCACAGTGTGTCTCCTGCTCTTGCAACAAAGCAAAACCAAAGTAAGAGTCCTTATAACCATCAATCATCATCAAGATCAAGACCTACTTCACTTATCTAATATCCTCTCCTCTCCATCCACAGCCCAACTTCCCCTTTTCCTGGAAAGAAAATAAAGATACTTATTTTTGTAAATGTTTTCTTTCTGTCCTTCGGTTCTTTCACAATGAATAAAGCCTTCTGCTGTTTCGTTACTTTAAATGTTTAGCTTTCAAACAACAGCACAACATATAACTAAAACTGAGTGGTGGAACAGAGCCATGTTTATTCATTATTCACTCAGATTTATTCATCATGAATTATGACAATGACACCATTACAAGCTGCTGCTTAAACAAAAAGAGAACAGTTAACAACAGACTCTCTGAGGAGTAAACAAGTTCATGAGCTGACAAGAGTCGTCAGACGTTCAGGTTTATAACTAGCAGCAACTTTTATAATCATGCACACCACACCGTTCATAAACACAGCTAACAGCTAGCGTAGCATGTGACAGACAGCACCAGCTGTTACGCTCACAGTACGTTCATGTCTGTGCGTTTTATGAACTCATTGATCGCTTACCTGTGTGTGCAGTACGGCAAGAAGGCAAATTAATAATTACCGCTGTTACAATTTTCAACGTAGCTTGCTGTGTGTGTTGTCAGCTGAGCTCTCAGGTCCTCGTCTCCTCACAGGACCCACGAGTGTAAACAAACCCACATGCAGAGTCTCTCTCTGCCTGACCAAAATAATGCGGGCATGCTGCAACTCTTTTTTTTTTAAATGAGCTGACGGCTACGTGTAAATAATATTTCAATAAGGCATGCATTAATGGCTGCCGTTAAAATTGTCCACATAGCGCCGTCCAGTGAGTCCAATAATATTCATACATAGTCTGATAATGGTTGGCTTTTATTTTCACAAAGAAACAGATACTTCTAATTAAAAGTTGTGAGGCATATCAGTCAGAAATGGCAAATAGGCATTAGATAAAGGGCTTTCAATTATTTAAACCTTACCTGAGCAGCTCTGTTCCCGAGGGAGAAAATAAATAAATAAATAAAATAAATAAAACCACCGGAAACACGTATCGGCAGGTCGTGGGTACAACCTCACGTTGTACGTACTCCAGGGCGCTCAAATATGCGCCCAGCGACTTTCCATTATTTTGCAATGATGTGGAATGAATGCGCACGCGCAATTGATAACGGGAGTCTACGGATAAGAACCGTGCGCCCGGGGACCGGAAGTACGTCACAAATCAGAAAACGTTTTTTGAAACAAAGAATATAACTCATCATTACCTATAAAATATTTATCCTGCACAACTAAAAACATATATACATATACTGTATTTATAATTATTTTTATTTTATAATTTCTTCTTTTTTTAAGTTCCAGTGGATGGAAGTTCCAGTGGGTGGACGGCGCCCGGGCGCCCCCTATTGGCCAGCCACCCCTGATAACATCTAAACAAACAATAACAATCAATCAAGGCTTAATTCTCTTATCTAAGGCAAAATTGACTCTTTGAGCAGGAATTATTTCAGTTTTATACGCGCATGAATTTAGACAAAGTTTGACTATTTTAACAAATAGTTACTTTGGATTTTTGGTTGAAAGAAGTTGTTTAATCTGATCAGATAAAGTAATTTATCATCACTACAAGCAAGGAAATGATTTACCAAATTGCATCAGCTTAAAATTGTAAGGATGGCTCCATCTGTTGTTCAGTTCCCATCCCTACACCTTCTGGTTACCATGTCTACGTGTTCAGGTGTTTATGATTTAGTTTGATTACTGTGTGTATATTAGTCAGCGTTCATGTGTGTTTCATTGTCGGTGCATCATCGGGTATCCACCTGTGCCTCTCGCTTCTATTTCACGTAAGTGTTTTTGCTGCTTCAACAGCTGTTTATTTTGTTTATTAAAGTGTTTATTTATATAACTTCCTGGCCTCGGAGATTCTGTCTGCACCACTGGGTTTTATCCTGTCCTCAGAGTTAATTCCTGACAGTATGCACCGACCATCAAAAAAGCCCAGCAGACAGAATTATTCTCCTACCTTTCCTCTCGAGTCCACGCGGATGGACAAGACTGTTTCCGCTGTGGCGGATTCCAAGTCCGACCCGTGTCGGCACAAGAAGATTTCTGCTAGGAGGTGGAAATTCTGCCTTCTCCTCTTCTGGTCCTCGAAGAGTCTCGGCTCCGGGTGGGTCGCCTGACCCATGAGTCCAGTCCCTCCTCATCCTCAGCACTGTTTGTCTCTGGGTGGACGTCTGGGGAGGTCGCCGAGGACGAGTTCCTTGTTTTTATGCCTCAGCATCAACGCCGTCGTAAGAGTGGCAAAAAAAGACCCGGAAGTGGTCAACCGCACCTCTGTCAATCCCTCCGTCATGGCCAGCTGATCAGACTCGGTCCGGCGAGCCCGGGTTTCTTGGATGTGACTCTAGCGCTCCAGTGGGGCGAGTTCCATCGCTCACCTCCCAGGTTTCCGGTGGGGGTGGAAACCAACGCCTCACTGTCGCTCGAAGCTACTCCTGCTAGTTCCGGTGAGACTGAGCCTGCTGGGCCCAGTCACAATGTCTCCACGGGGGCGGGTCACCGCTCACTCTTCCCCCCATTCATCTAGAGACCAGATGAAGAAGGGCCAGCCCGCAGGTCAGTCAACAGAACAATATTCATTCTCTCCAGCAGAGGTCACCCCAGATGAGTCTTTGTGGGTGATAGATCCTGCTACAATAAGCCACATAAACTCTAATTTACAAAGACTGATTCTTCAGCTGAGAGAAGGACGGAGACGGTTAATATTACGGAGGTGGAAATAGCAGACCGAGTAATATTGTTGATGTGTGAAGTGAAGGAAAGAGTGGTGTCGAGGATGACACCGAGGCTCTTGACCTGAGGGGAGGGGGATAGCAGAGAGTTGTTAAGGGGGACGAGAAGATGTTCTGATTTTGAGATAGAGTTTTTGGTACCGACGAGAATGACTTCTGTTTTGTTGCTGTTTAGTTGAAGGAAATTGTTAGAAAACCAGTGATTTAGCTCGTTGAGACAGTCGGTGAGGATGGAGGGAGGGTGGGTGGAGTTAGGTTTTGATGACAAGTAGAGCTGCGTGTCATCAGCATAGCAGTGGAAATGGACGCCGTGTTTGCGGAAGATGTGGCCTAGAGGAAGGAGGTAAATGATGAAGAGGAGGGGTCCGAGGACAGAGCCTTGGGGGACACCCGTGGAGACAGGGGAAGACTGGGAACGGAAGGATTTAAGCTGAATGAATTGAGTGCGGTCAGAGAGATAGGAGGTGAACCAGTCTAACGGGGTACCTGAGATGCCAATGGAGGTTAGTCTGTTGAGGAGGATAGAATGACAGATGGTGTCGAAGGCAGAACTTAGATCAAGAAGAATGAGGGTGGACAGAAGACCAGAGTCAGCAGCAAGAAGGAGGTCGTTAGTCCTGTAGGTACAGGAGGGGCAATCTGACTGCTACATATGGTTGATAACATCCGAAGCGGTGTGTGAGATTATCTTAGCAACATGGTCCGGTTGGCAGCATGGTATTGTAGCCTACTACAGAAGACAATGATCAGGCTTTGTCCCTTAGCTATCTTGGTTTGTTAGGAGTGAAAATTATGTTAAAAATGCACTGTTGATTTAGACTCAGGTTTCTTCCCATGGTCCAAAACATGCACGTTAGGTGTTGGGGGACCTTATGTAAAGGTCATGGATTTCATCACTTACTAACATTAAATTAATGTAGAGCCATGTGTGTGAAGTCAAGAGAGTATTTTTGTCTACTCAGAGAGGAGCCTGATAATTGATAACTTCTGACACCTTCAGATCTGTGAGTTGTGAAGCAGAGGTTGTGTTGATCTCGCCTCTGTCTGATGAGGATGATAAGTAGATGCTTTTTTGTGCTGTCTGTGGGCAGACTTGTGACCAGAGCTTCATGTTACATCTTTGTGAGTCTGTGTGTTCACCCCGCCTCCCCTTTGCAAGGAGTAAACATGGGTTGGAATATCTTCTCGCATTCTCTGTGTGGCTTATTGATTAATGAGGTGATGATAGGATAACTCAATTATCCAACATTAGGCTAATTGGTAGCTCTAAATTGTCCCTAGGTGTGAGTGAGAGAGTGAATAGTTGTCTTGTTTGTCTCTATGTGTCCTTGTGATGGACTGGAGACCTGTCCAGGGTGTCCCTCACCTCTTGCTCTCTTGCTCCAGAAAAGAAAAGCGGGCAAAGTAAATAGATGTATGTACGAAGATGGATGTAAAATGAAATTAATATTAATATATACAACTCTTTACTTTTATAGAGCTTGATCTTTTCTGATGTAGTATTTTTATAAAAGGTTTAAGTACAGTAACATTCAAGAAATTGATAAATGTTTTAGCAAACATGAAAGTATAATTTACATTCTGTATCACTTCTTACAGATGTTCCTTTCTCAACAACTGTGGACTTGAAGCACGTCTATCGGACAGGCTGTTTTCATATCTCCCCCCATGTAAAAGCATACCTGCTTCCCTATAGATGAAGCCTTATTCAGGTCAAACAATGGGAACACAATACAGTAATACACACTGCAGGAGGCCATGGCCTCATAAAGAAAGGTATATGTCATTTAAAAAACAATCTTGTCATTGTCACAACGTAACCCAATAATTAGCTGACTGCACTGAAAAATCTTCAGAAGTTAGAAATGACTCAGATGGATTTTAACATATTTACCATGAGGATAACTTTGTAGAAGTCATTGATTTCTCTTACTTTGCCATTGTACTACAGTATATCAAGAGCTCGTCTGTCTTTTTACAGCCTCACTCATCAGGCATATCCTTAACTGTATCATATATCTTTTACGTCCCATCAAACCTATTATCCTCCATTTGCTTCCTCTTCATCTTTGACTTCCAGTCCTCAACAGTCTCCCTCATTGTCTGTCCTCTTTGTTTTTGTCCTCACGCCTTGCATTTCTCCTTTTCCCTTTATCTCTGAACTGAGCCAACATATCTACTGTATGTGTTGTCCTTTTTTCTTTTGCTCTGAGTATGTAAGCTGTTCACTGGTAAAGAATAAAAGAACATTACTTATTGTAGTCTTTCAACAGTGAGGATTTAATTGAAACCTTTAAAATACTAGTGTATACTTGTAAAAAAAGGCATTGATAAAGGAAGTCAAGAGAAAAAATGACAGGTCAATGTAATATGTACAGTGGGAGGGAGCTCACGCTGTTCCCACACTGCATGCTGCATTCCACTGTGCATTAAAATGTAAAAATATCCACTCTTCCACAGCTTTACAAGATGCTGTGACATGTAGGGGGTCATTAATGCAATAACTCTGCAAGGAAATCAAAGTTGGACAGCCTTTGATTTCTCTGTGGTGCTTGCAAGGCTACCAGCCACTAGCTGAGGGCGGATGTGATTGCAGATGATAATGCCTCAAGCAATACCTGTGCTCACTTTCTTTTAACTACCTTGTAGATGATCTGTTTAGGCAGCAAATAACATACTAGTTTAAAGCAGTGGTGGGATGTAATTAATACAAGTACTTTGTTGCTGTACTTAAGTACATTTTTCACTTTCGACTTATACTCCATTACATTTTACATTACGTATCTGTACTTTCTACTACACTAAATTTCTATAATGTGTTGCGTTACATGTTACATTCATGTTTTTTTGTTTTTGTTTGTTTGTTTGTTAGTTTGAAAGTAACAATGAGAGGGGAGTTGATCCATTGAATCACTGAAAAGTGGGCAGGTAATGTTAGACTCACCTTCAAGAAGAGCTGGACCAATGATGTATATTCTATATACATCATTGAGCTGGGCGCACCCACAGCACCACTAACATCCAAAATGAATTCCACCGTGGAGCTTCAGTCAGAAGATACGCGCTACCCGTGGCCTTATTTAAATATTATTGAAATATTATTGAAAGACTGTTCAGTACAGCAGGACAGATTATATATCCCCAAAGAGACCAACTGGACTCAAAAAACTTTGAAAGCCAACTTCTTCTAAACTTGAACAAGAAATTCTTGCTGCAATAATAAAATGTGTCCATTCATGTGATGTTAGGACAGGAGACAAGAGATGTCTCCAAATGTCTCAACATTCAGGTCCAAGTTTTGAAAATGGTGTCACAAAGTTAAACTATTGTTCACTTTTGACCCATTACAAGGTTGACTAGACAGTATTTTAACTAGAGTTGATGACAAACTGGAGTTGGAATGATCAGATGTTCCTTTGTTAGGTCTAATGCTCCTTTTTTCATCAGACAACTTTTACTTAAACGTGTTTACTTCAGTTAAAATGACACAGTGGTTTTGCTTTGTGTTAAATAAAAACTTTCACATGTATAATCATTCCTCTTTCTTATTTTTGTTCAATGGCATTTAACTCATCCCTGAAATTCTGATGCACAGAATCACAAGTCCAAGTGTGAACTGTGTCACAGAGTAAACACAATAAAAACAGGTATTATCTGCAGCATTGTTCATTAAAACAACTCAACACTATTAATGTATTACATAAAATATACATACTGTAGGCACACTTAATGATATTGTAGACCATTGCATTAGGTAATACATTCAGCAAGTACTTTTACTTTTAATACTTTAAGTATTTTAAAAGCAAGTACTTACTTAACGTTAATGTGGTGCTTCTATTTTACTAGAGTACATTTTTGTCTGTTGTTTGTACTTTTACTTAAGTACAGTGTTTGAGTACATTCTCTACCACTGGTCTAAAGTCAGGATATTAACTGGACTGTAAATCTTAAGCACCACATCACTGGCAGAACTTTTGTTCCAGTATTGATTAAAATAGATTGAAAAAATACTTACCGGGTACAGTCCAAATAGTTAACCCTGTTTGTGTCCTCCAACCCAGATAAACTGTACTCCACATTGATGTGACATATTTATAACCACTTTGTTCGACAATCTATGTATTCTTGTGGATTTAAAGGAAAGTCCTATGTGTTGTCATCATTGTATGTTCCCATACAATCAAAAAAGGCATTCAATACAAAAATGTTTCCCATACAATGGCGAAATTAATTCTCCACATTTAGCCCATCACACCTGGATACACCCAGGTGGAACAGTGGGCAGCTATGTAAGGGCCGGCGAGTAGTTAGGGAATAGGTGTTATGTTCAGGGACACCACAACATAGAAATGGCGGGGAGTCAAATCGCGACTTTCTGGTCCCAAGTCCGCTGCCCTACATCTACCCCATCTTGGCCCCTCATTTGATGCTTATGCCAAGGATGTCCATCAGTCAGATGTAACATTATGACCATCTAGATGACATGAAGATTTTTATTTTATGATTTGGACTGCACTCATTGAGGAATTGACCCATTTTCAACAACTTTCGAGTTGACGCTGACATGGCTTCTTCCTGCATTTTGTGTCTTGTGTAAATTGGGGAGATAAAATTGATCCACTGCTGTTATGCCTCTGATACTTTGATATTTGGAGAATCTGGAGGCTAACTCAACACCTTGCACTTTGTCAGCTTTATAGACAGGGTTTTCAATTAGGCCATCAATTTAGTGTAGGCAATTCTGGTCTAAAAATGAAATTTTAAACCAAAGGATTTTACACAAACAACTCCAAGCCATGCTTGAGATATGTAAAAGTAAAGAGGCTGGAGGGTTAACTGTTTCGTCTTTAAGCTGTCAAGCAAGGTACAGGTAGTCCCCGATTTACGAGTGAGATCCGTTACAACGAGGCGCTCGTAAACCGGAAATCTCGTAATTTGGAACGGCCGCCATGTCTCTCGTAAATCCGGAAATTCGCTCGTAAATTGGAACGGTTTTCGCTAGCGCGACTACAAACACTCTATTTTCATCCAAAAACTGCTTATGAGTGCATAAAAATGATCGGAAACGTGTGTCCATATGCTTAGCTAACTAACTGTGGTGAAAAAACACATGAAAACTCAGTATTTTTTGCGTTTTTTCCAAAAATTCGCCAGCTCGTAAGTCTGGAACCTCGTAGATCAGAGCGCTCGTAATTCGGGGACTACCTGCTAACATTACAGCAACAATGGACATACAAAAGGATAAACCGGCTTGAGGATATGATGCAGTAATGACAAATGGTTCATAAAACCAGCTGGCCACCGGATAAAGAATGGGAGATGGCCAACACGCACTTTGTGCATTGCACTACACTTCAATTCAGTTCAGTTATTCTCCATGTTACCTTTTGTTCTGTAAATCCTGCTTTATTACTGAACGCTCACATCTTTGCAGGGCATAGCTGGCTTGATTGATGATTAATGAAGGTCACTTAAAGAAAGACTTGTCTTTGAGGCCATATCACAAAAATGTTTTATGAAAAAGCTTACAAACTAAATTGAGATTATTAACTCCTAGACTATAGAGTGCTGAATTAGAGTACAGGGTAATTCCATTAAACTGGAATGGAATTATTAAAGTTTACAACTGAATGAATTTGGAGAAGGAAAATATATAAAAGTGGAAGCAAGTAAACCAAAATGTCTTTTTTAAATAACCTCCAGACGAGGTTCAAGATTCTTTGTCATTCACATTAGATGTGATACACGAGGTGGAACAAAATTGTGTACTCAAGGTCCCAGTTACACCCCAAAATAGCAATAATATAAAGTACCGGTATATTAAATGAAAGAAGAAACAGTATACAAAGATCTTAGATATAAGCTAAACAATAATAATATAGCTTTTTTTTCCTTCTTTCAGCTGCTCCCTTCTTTAGGGGTCGCCAGAGCAAACTATCTCGCATGAAGGATGACATGTCAATTGTTGTTTACAATTCAACTCGGTTTATTTATATAGCATCAAATTACAATGGACTTGTCTCTGGACACTTTACAAAAACATTCACATACATAGAAAAAAACAGTTAGTAAAGTTCTCTATCTAAGGAAGCAGCAGACTCATGAATCTTCACTTCATCAAGTCTCCCATCCTGAGCAAGCACAATGGAAACAGTGGAAAGGAAAAACTCAATTTAAACAGGAATAATCTTCCAGCAGAACCAGGCTCAGGACAAGTGGCCATCTGCTTTGACCAGCTGTGTTTCAGAGGACAAGAAGAAGAAACAAACAAACATGTCAGGTCCAGATGTAGGTGCAGGTGTACCCCGCTGTTGAAAGACAACAATTCATGTCAAGGATAGAAATAATTACAAATACAAAACAGGGTGAGCAGAGTAAATTAAGACGGTAGCAGAGTGAAAAAAAATGTGGTGAGTTTGTTCTCCAGCAGTCTTAATCTATAGCAGCATACTTAGTAACTAAGGAATAGCTCAGGAAACCCAAGTCAAACCTAACCATAGGATTTATCAAAAATGAAAGTCTTCAGTCCAGTATTAAAACTGGACAATGTGTCAGCCTCACAGACAGAAACTGGAAGTTGGTTCCACAAGAGAGGAGCCTGATAACTGAAAGATCTGCCTCCCATTCTGCTTTTGGAAACTCTAGGAGCCACAAGTAAACCTGCAGTCTGAGAGTGACGTGCTCTGTTAGGAACATATAGAACAATAAGATCTGTATTATAAGATGGAGCTAGGTTGTTGAGAGCTTTGTAGGTTAGAAGTAAGCTTTTGAATTCTATTCTGAATTTGACAGGGAGCCAATTGAGCAAAACTAAAACTGGAGAGATATGATCTCTCCTACCAACTCTCATTAAAACTCTGGCAGAAGCATTTTGGATCAACTGAAGACTTTTTAAAGAATTTTAGGGACACCCAGATACAAAACAATTGTAATAGTCCAACCTAGATGTGACAAATACAAGGACCAGTTTTTTTGCATCATTTTTGGACAAGTTTTTTCTAATCTTAGTGATATTACGTACATGGAGGAAAGAGGTTTTGGTAAAGTTTATAATGTGTCCATTAAAAGACATATCCTGATCAAAAATAACTAAGATTTTTAACTTTAGAATTGGAGGCCAGATTAATGCAGAGATCAGCAAATCCAAAATGTGGACATCAATTAGGGGAAATACCACTTTAAACAGTCTGGTTGGGATTTTACAAAGGATACCATACCTGATGCAACTACAGAGCACTGATCACAGCCCTCTGTGTGGAGCAGGGAGCTGCCATCTAGGGCACCCAGGGGAGCAGATGGTGGGGGTTGGGGGGCTTTCTCAAGGGCCCAGAGTGGGGCAAATGAGGGTGGAGACAGGTGTGGGTGCAACCGACATCATCAAAACGTTAGTGGGAAAGATTTATGGGGAGTTGAGCCATCAGCCTTTCGATCATAGGCCCACCTTTTTTAGCCTCTGCACAACCACTCCCCCATTAATATAATATAATAATGTGTATTAAACAGTAACCTGATCATGAGTCTATTGTTAGAAGATGGGTTTGAATATACAGCTGTTCCTCAGTCTAGTGGTTCTACACTTAATGCTCCTCAACCTCCTGCCTGAGGGGAGCGGGGCAAAAAGTGTGTGTGCTGGGTGAGTGGGGTCCTTCCTGATGCAGGTGGTCCTTTTCCTGCATCTGGAGGTGTAGATGTCATCCCCCCTCAGCAACACCTGAGGCTCTGTCCTCCCTGACAGAATTCCTAAGAAATTTAAAATTTAAAGAGATTATTTTTGGCAGGAGATTTCAACATTGACTGGGATAAGTCGACCCCCCTCTGTGATAAATTCAAGGAATGTTGCCTATCACTCAATCTAACCTAACTTATTGACTCTCCCATTAGACCAAACAAAAACTGTCCTAAAAAATCTTCCATCTTAGACAAGTTTCTAACAAATACACCTCACAAATTCCCTGGTACAGGTGTATTTGCTGACATTTTGAGTGATCATTGTGTAATAGCGGATCTCAGAGATATTAAACTTCCACCTTCTAAACCCAAATTAATTCAAAAAAGAGGTTTCAAACGTTTTTGTGAACAGTCGTTCCTCTGGGATCTATCGCATTTTGACTGGTAGCATATTCTATTAACTGATGACGTGAACATCGCCTGGAACTATTTTCATAATAGTTTCATTTATTTTGTGAACAAACATGCTCCTTTTCGCCAGTTCAGAATAAAAGTACATGACAGCCCCTGGTTTACTCCTGAACTAGCTGACCTACTACATAGGAGAGACCATCTTTGGGCCGCAGAGAGAAAATCTGGCTCAGACACTGATTGGTTGAGTTTTCGACATCGGAGGAATAAATGCACAACTACCATCAAAGCTGCAAAACGTAACTATTTTTTATCTCAGACATCCAAAAATCTAAACGATCCTAAAATATTCTGGAAAACCATCAAATATCTCTCAGGCACCCCCCAATCATCTGACCTCCCATCACAACTTCTTGTTGACTCTGTTCCCGTATCAAATAAGCACGAGATCCTGAACTGTTTCATCAAACATTTTGTAATGTAGGTCAGAGCAGGTAATGTAGGTCAGAGCATCCCTGATGCATCCTTATATTTCTATGCTGATGACACAGTTGTTTACTGTCGAGCTATAACAGTAAATGGTAAATGGAGCTTATTTATATAGCGCTTTCTAGACCCCTATGAGGGGCCCCAAAGCGTACAGTTGCTAAGGCTTTCCAGCTTTTGCAATCTGATTTTGAAATCATCCAGTCAGATTTGTTCCATCTCAAACTTGTCTTAAATGCTGATAAAACCAAAGGGATGCTTTTTTTTTCAAACAGGAAGTCGTTCCCAGCAGTTCTTCCTCTGATTTTATCTTCAAATGGTGTCCCTATTGAGTTTGTTGATTCCTATAAATATTTGGGTATCCTGGTCGATTCACATCTCTCTTTTTAGCTCCACATGAAAAACCCAGTAAAGAAACTGAAAGTTAAACTGGGTTTCTTTTTCAGAAACAGATCCTGTCTAACTCTGAATGCTAGGAAACGCGTTGTAACTGTGACTTTCCTTCCCTCCATTGATTACGGTGACATTATCTACAAGAACGCTTCTACAAGCACCCTGCAGATGTTGGATGCTGTCTATCATGGTGCACTAAGATTCATAACTGGCTGTAACTACCATATCCACCATTGCACTTTGTATTCACTGGTTAACTGGACATCATTAGCTTCACACAGGTTCTCCCACTGGTACATTTTCATCTTTAAATCACTTATTGGTCTGCTGCCTTCATACATCTCCTCCTACATGTCTCTGCGTGAGTGCAGAGTGTGTGCTCTCAGGACATGATTACCTGCAGTGTTCCGTCAGTGAGGACTGAACTTGGCAAAAGAACCTTCTCCTACTCCGCTCCTGCTTCCTGGAATATCTTACAAAAAGATCTCGACCTTGACCTTTCTAAATGGCTTTAAGAATCTGTTGGACTCCTGGCAAAAACCAATGCAGACATGCTCCTAATTTTAGTTTTCTGCATTTGCCTTATAATCTATCTGTTTTGCTACTTTGACATCTTTTTTTTAACTTGTTTAAAAAAAGGATTATAATAATAATCTGGATGCCTCTCTTATGACTGTCAATTGTTGTTGCTGTTGTCATCATTCTTTATTGAAAACAGGTCTCTCTTGTAAATGAGTCCTCGAGGCTCAATGGGATTAACCTGCCTAAATAAAGGTTGAATGGATGAATGTCTGTGATAGTTGGGAGACTGACTCCAACAGTCTTCTGTGCAGCCTTCACCACTCTCTGCAAAGCTTTTCTTTCTACAGCTGTGCAGCCTCCATGCCGCATGTTGATGCTGGAGCACAGGATGCTCTCCACTGCACACCTGTAGAAGGAGGTGAGGACTGAGCTTCTCAGACCAGCTCGTCTCAGCTGTCTGAGGAAATAGAGTTGCTGAAAAATTCATAGAAATACATTTGCTATTAATTCCATCTAAGTAAATCAACATGTCGACTTCAGTCAGTTTATACATCATGGAAAAGTCTAGGATTATTTACTTAGCATTAATCCCTGCCCACGTTATCACCCTAATATGATCTTCAAACTGTTCTTGAACTGCAAAGGTATTTTTGGTTATGTGGTAGGGTGTATTCATCTCCTTAATTCTCCCGTTGCCATTAGGGAATGTTTTTTCTGTAAATGAAAATGCTTGGTCAGGAATAATGTTTATAGGTTGGACACATCAAAGTAGCTAGGGGTAGGGTCAAACCATTTCTTGCAGAAGATTGCTCAAAGCATCACAGTCCCATTGTCACACACACAGTCATTCTACTTCCGGGGGTGAACGCGTGCGCATCTCGCTGCAGCTGCTCCTCGTACTTTTTTCTTGTTTTATTTTATTGAGTACTTTCTGCTGTTTTTTCACCGACCCTTGCCTGGGCATTTCTACTCATCAACAAACATGGATTTTACTTATTGTCCTTGGGTGTCATGAAAGGCGCTTTTAAATAAAATTATTATTATTATTATATTGTGGCTTCTCTCCTTAGCCAAACATTGTTAAAAAATTGACCAAGCCAATCTTTCTTTGTCATAACTTTATGTTCAAGTTCAGATAGCCAGTATCAATGTTTTTGGTGAACTCAAGTTAGCACAGGCATCCTGACATCTGCGGCTACAAAGCACCGTTTTTTTTTTTTCATTCAACCTTTATTTAAACAGATAAATCCCATTGAGCCTCGAAGACTCATTTACAAGTGAGACCTGTTTGGACAGACAATAAAAGTGGTGAAAAATGACACATAGGGTTTGGAGATTAAAAAAATGTACACATTAACACATTTTTTACCTCTGTTTGAAGGTCAAAAATGGGCTAATGAAAAGGACTCTTGCACACAAGCACATAATGACGCCAACATTACGCAGAGGGGGGCGGGGGAGACTCAAAGGCGATGAGCAGCCAGCACGCAGAGGCACTGCAGAGTTCAGATAAAATCACTCAGTTCATATACAGTACAGTAGTTACCTCTGGAGA
>JBBPBX010037641.1:0-16375 GCA_038048925.1 Garcialebias charrua | reverse complement strand
TGCAGAGGACAGCCAGAGACTAATCAAGAGTCCTGAAGTGATGATCAATCAATCAATCAACTTTATTTGTAAAGCACATTTCAAAAACCATAAGGTTAACCAAAGTGCTGTACAATAACATAAAAGACAAGTCAATTAAAACGATAAAAAAACATACAAAACATACAAAAAATAAAAAATACATGTACCAGTTTTTCTACAGGTGTATTAAAATGCCATAAAAATAAGATCATGCAGCCAAAGAATGAAAGTGTGTTTTTAAAAGGGATTTAAAAACAGGAAGAGAGGAGGCCTGTCTGACACGCAAGGGTAAGTTGTTCCACAGCCTGGGAGCAATGACAGAAAATGCTCTGTCACCTCTGAGCTTCAGCCTAGTTTTGGGCACTGTCAGCAGCAACTGATCAGCTGATCTTAGAGATCGAGGAGCGCAGTAGGGCTGAAGCAGCTCAGACAAATATAGCGGGGCAAGGTTGTTCAGGCATTTAAAAACAAATAGAAAAAGTTTAAAATGAATTCTGTAGTGCACAGGGAGCCAGTGAAAAGACGCCAGGATGGGAGTGATATGCTCGCGCCTACGGGTCTGGGTTAAGAGGCGAGCAGCAGAATTCTGCACGAGCTGCAGACGGGCGAGAGAGGTCTGGCTGATGCCTACATACAGTGCATTACAGTAATCAAGACGAGATGTTATAAAAGCGTGTATTAATTTTTCCAAGTCAGGTCTTGATAAGATTGGTTTCACTTTTGCAATTTGTTGAAGCTGATAAAAACTTTTCTGAACAACACTGCTGATCTGTTTATCAAATTTAAAATCAGACTCAAACTTCACCCCCAGATTGGTGACACAGTCCGTGAGATAAAAAGACAGTGAGCCAAGGTCTATGCTGGAAGAAGGACAGCAACTCGGTCTAAACATCATGACTTCAGTCTTGTTCTCGTTAAAGCCTGGAATACACTTGAGCGTACATGAAGTACGCCACTGTACGCGCACATTTTGTGCGCATGCTTTCGTTGCTATAGCTCGGCTTTTATCAGCTTTCAAACGCTCGCGTTCTCGCTCCAGATCCTTGTTGTAATATGAGCAGCTGCGCGCGGAGGGGACTCAACTGAGCTCGCTGATTGGTCACTTGCTGACACGCCTACTGAAATGATTGACAGCTTTCAGTCAGCTCATGTAGCTCGTTGAAGAAAGCTGCGGTGTTCTGATGCGGTGTTTCTACTATATGTTATAAAAAGTTATCTCAGAAAAATAATAATAACAGGGAGAGCTTTTCCTGCAGCACACAGTCCACCAGGGATATTTAAAACATCGCGCACCCAGGTAGGACCTGAATTCATTCATTTCAGTCATCGAGTGAACGGAGGAAGAAGCGGTTACTTGACTTAAGCCAAAAAAACAAAAGAAAAGGCCCGATCAGCAATAAAGAAGAGGAATTTATTTCATTTGTGTAACATACAAAACAGTCCAGCGCCGGGGAAGTTTATGGTCAGAAACCGCGCAAGCGTCCGCGGTCGTAAAAAAAAAGCTTTGCGCGTACATGCCCTGAGGGGCTACGCGGGGCTACGCTTTTGCCTTGACGTACGTACGTGGCGTATAGGCGTATTGCTTGTACGCTCAGGTATATTTCAGGCTTTTGACTGAGGAAGTTTAGAGAAAACCATTGTTACGTGCCAGGGCACATTATTATTTTAAGCCCCAATATGTTTTGTTTATGTTGGCTGCCAACCTGGCTGCCCTGCTAAATACACCTTTTTTACAGCCTGATTTGGATCAGCCTTGATTGGTGCAGTCTGTTGAGCCTGCCTATAAATAGGCTGGGTGCAGTGATCAGTTGCAGGGGTGTGGAGGTGTGGAGGTTTGTGCTCCTCCGCCCACCCCTCGCCACTTGGTTGTCACTCTTGAGGGAGTTAGCTGCTATGAGCAGGTATGTGCTCTTTCAGACTCTTGTGATCCTATGAGCTTGAGTTTGGCTTGCCCATGGGGGACTTAGTTTTTAGATGTGCTCTGGTTGTTTATCTGTTTGTCTGATTGTTTGGTACTGGTACTGTTTTTAAGTAGATTTTGCCTGATGACAGAGTGAGATCGGTAGTTCAGTTTTATCGTTTTTCTTTTACCCCTAGGGTCCCCTTTTGGTCAGGTAGTCCGTCTCCAGACAGGCTGCGACGGCCCTGTTTTTATGGGTTGGGCCGACGCTGGGGACGTTATATTCTTTTGGGGCTGACTCACTCTTGTCCACCATTTGTTTGTACTTTTTTTCTGTCTATTTTTGCTCCCCTTTCGTTGCACTGTGCCAGAAGAAGCTGCACTCCCCACCTGGAGGTGGAGTGCTGGGTCCCATCTCAACCTGGTTTCAATAAAGCTTTTTATTTGACTTCATCCTTTTTGTGTCTTGTGTCCATTTAATGTGTTCGGCCTGAGCCAGCCGTAACAACCATGCCTTAACATTGGTATGGCAGTGTGTGAGTTGCTGGAGTGTATTGATTTGTGCCAGGGGAAGATAGATCTGGCAATCATCAGCATAAAAATGAAAAGCTATCCCATGTTTCCTAAAAATTGAGCCGAGGGGAGTAAATAAAGAGCAAATAAAAGAGGGCCATGGATAGAGCCCTGGGGTACGCCATGTGGAAAAGGAGCAGTGGAAGACATAAAATTGTCAATTTTTACACAAAAACTGATGACAGAAAGCTGGGCTCCTCTGAAAAGTCTGTGGAATTCCTCAGTAGAAGTGTTGGGAGGTGGAGAGCGTCAGGTTTACAAAACATCTCCAGACGTGTTGAGATAAGACGGCCTGTCACGGCCAGTCAGGGAGCCGAATTTCAGATAAACATACTTGTTTTGGGAACAGGCAGAACTTTAATGACATCTACCTTCAGTCTGTGTCGGTCCACTCTCTTTCGAAATGTCCAAATTAAATGACCATACCAATGGAAAGTGCCTGAGAAAATCCCCAAGATCTAATCCATTCAGCCAAAAGTCTGAGTTCTCGAGACATGAACCAAGCCATCATGTAAGGCAGGCAGCCTGACCAGGTCCAGCTTTGCTGCCGACGTCTTCCTTGTGTGTTGATAGACCAGGAACCAGCCAAATCCAAAAAGCAGGAACCAGTTATCATAAATCCAATTAAATATGCGTCCTTAAGATCCACAGATGACAGCAGAGATAGACACGTCATCAAGTCTTCCAAGTCAATAAGATATCCAGATGTGTGCATGCCAACAGGGCAAATAGGCTCTTCTACAGCCTGTCTTCTTTTTGAAGAAATGTTATCAGTTGTGTTGAGGGACCAACTGACCAAATTGAAGTCCATAGTTATGATTCGGAATATTTTGTAGAAGAGAGGCTCTCAAACAGTTTCATAGACAAGACTAAGCAAAAGCAAAGCAGAGACTAAGAGGAGACGTCCGCCCTTGAGAATAGCAAGTGTTGAACACATGTGCTATAAAAGGATGTGTAGGGTGAATAATAATAATAATAATAATAATAATAATAATGAATTCAATTTATAACGCACTTTTCATTAATGAAAATCTCAAAGTGCTACAAGGAGCAACAGAATTAAATGACAATAAAACAAATAATAAAACAATTAAAATCAATAACAATATCAGCTAAGATCAAAAGTAGAATCATGAGGAGGTAGAGTATGCTTGGTCGAAAAGAAAGGTCTTCAAGTCGCTCTTAAAGTCAACCACAGACTGTGGGGCTCTTAGACATTCAGGAAGAGAGTTCCACAGGCGGGGGGCAGCCACACTGAAAGCCCGGTCTCCCATGGTCCTTAATTTGGTTCTCGGAATGTGAAGGAGATTGCTGTTCTGTGACCGCAGCGAACGGGTGGATGAGTATGGAATGAGAATATCCTTCAGATAATCTGGTGAAGTTCCGTGTAAGCATTGATGTGTAATGAGAGCAGTTTTGTACTGAATTCTGTAGGCGACAGGAAGCCAATGAAGGTTATGGAGAATGGGCGTAATATGTTCAAATTTACGAACTCTCAACAAGATCCTTGCTGCACTGTTTTGAATATATTGAAGTTTCTGAAGGTTTTTGCCAGGGATTCCAATAAACAGGGAGTTGCAGTAGTCGAGCCTGGAGGAGACAAAAGCATGGACGAGCTTCTCAGCATCGGAAAAAGTTAGGGATGGGCGAAGTCTGGAGATGTTTCGAAGATGGAAGAAGCAAGTTTTAAACAGATGCTTAATGTGATTTTCAAATGTAAGATTGGAGTCCATTTTTATTCCAAGATTAGTAACAGAGGTGGAGAGGGGGATGTCTTGTCCAGAAAAGGAAAGTCTTGTTATAGGAGATGTTTGTACCTGGTGAGGGGTGCCAATCAGTATGGCCTCAGTCTTGGAGCAGTTTAATTGAAGAAAGTTCTGATTCATCCATGCCCTAATTGCCTCCAGGCAGGCAGAGAGGGCAGTGAGTGAAGATGGAGATGACAAGGTGGAAGATGAGGATGCTCCAGTCCTGATGTAAAGCTGTGTATCGTCGGCATAACAGTGAAAAGAAATGTTGAACTGATTAATAATTTGACCTAAAGGCAGCATGTAAAGGGAAAACAGCAGGGGCCCCAGAACCGACCCCTGAGGGACACCACAGGAGACACAAACTGTCTGGGACGTGGCGTTGCCAAGACTAACACATTCCAGCCTATTGGAGAGGAAAGATTTGAACCAGTCCAGGACTGTGTCGCAGAGACCGACCTCCACATGAAGACGGTGGAGGAGGATACTATGGTCCACAGTGTCGAAGGCTGCAGTGAGGTCAAGGAGGACAAGGATGGAGGGAGAGCCAGTGTCAGCAGCCAAGAGGACATCATTGGTAACCCTCAGCAATGCAGTCTCTGTACTGTGAGCTGCCCTGAATCCAGACTGGAACTTCTCATACAGGGAGTGTTGTTGTAGGTGATCCTGCAGCTGAGCAGCAACAGCTTTTTCCAGCACTTTAGACAGAAAAGGGAGGTGTGAAATTGGGCGGTAATTTGAAAAAATGTCGGGATCCAAATTAGATTTTTTCAGAAGAGGCCTAATGATGGCGGTTTTTAGAGGCAGTGGAACATGACCAGATTGTAGAGACTGATTTATTATTTGAGTGATAAGTGGGCCTATTGCAGAATGATTGGTTTTTATGAGAGAAGAGGGGAAAGGATCCAGGGCGCAGGATGAAGGCTTCATTTTCTTGATGATGGCCTCCACCTCACTCTGAACAACTTCGTCAAAGCTGTTTAGGGTCCCAGAATGCAGACGGGTGGGTGGCACACTGAGAACGGGGAGGTTGTGGAGCTGAGATCTGATAGTGTCAACTTTGGTTTTAAAAGATGAAAGAAACAGGTCGCATTTTTGAGCAGAGTCCTCAAGAGTTTGCTTAATGGGATTAAGCAGACGAGTGATTGTGGAGAAGAGCTGTTTAGAGTTTCCAGGGCAGGTGTTGATGATGTTAGAATAATATTTGGAGCGTGCTTCTTTAAGAGAATAGGCGTATGCTTTCTGATGTTCTTTATATGCCTGCTTATGCACAGACAGACCAGATGATTTTACACGTCTCTCAATAGCACGGCCAGTTGCCTTCATCTTGCGCAGCTCATCAGTGTACCAAGGAGCTGAGCGCGAGAAAGACACCAGTCTTGTCTTTAAGGGGGCGTGTAGGTCCAGGAGCTCCCGAAGAGATTGGTTGTAGTAATCCACAGAGTCATCTGCAGAAGGATGATTGACAGCGGTCAGTGTGTGAAGATCAGCAGACAAAACATCAAGGGAGATGTTTTTAAGGTCACGGAACTGGATGGGTCGTTTTGGATTTGAAGCAGGCGAAGATGAAGGCACTTCCAGGGAGATGACCCTGTGGTCTGAGACACCCAGGTCATATACAGATAAGTTATTGATGAGTACAGTGTCTGTAATCACCAAATCCAGAGTATGCCCCCTGCTGTGCGTAGGGGCGTCAACATGTTGAGTGAGATTAAGAGAGTCCAGAAGAGATTTAAAATCTGTTGCCAGAGGTGAAGAATTGTCCACATGGATATTTAAGTCGCCAAGAAAAATAGAATAGATACCACAGAACAAGCCATGCATTTTCAGCAATCACTTTTGTTAAGTTCTGACCACATGAGAAACATTCATTCAAGTACTATAACACAGCCCTTTGGCAAACACAATTTGACTTTGTCAAAGTATTTCTGTTCCTTAAATTTGCCTGTTTTTCTGTGTTATATAAGTCAGTTTTGTGGATTTTAAGGTAACATTTTGCTCAAATTTTAATGAGGAGATAAGGTGATCAATATTTTCCACATTACCTGTCAGTGGGTCCAAATGAGATCTGGGATACAAGTGGCTAAAATTAGCTTCCACCATATGGTTGAGCTCAGCCTAAAGGCTCCAGTATACTCGTGTGTCCTGTCAGCCATGCGGAAACTGTGCGCACTGTCCACAGAGGGTTGAGACTTCATACTCAATCGTCTATCCTGACCGGCTGCAGTCAGCTCTGCAGGCAAGGGGCGTTCACCTCTGGGACAAATTGAGGTTGCCGATTGGTCATTAGCTGACACGCCTATTGGATTGATTGACAGGTCGCAAAAAAAAAAAAAAAACGAGAGCTGGCAGCCCCAGTGGTGTTCTGTGTTTATATGTTGTTAATAAAAAGTTCTAAAAAAAACAAAACAAAAAACAGGGAGCATTGGCCCTGCAGCCCACACATCAGACCAGCCCACCAGGAAATCTCCAGACCCTCCCGCAGCCACGCTGAACCTGATTTTAATTCACTCATGACAAATTCCTTAATTTCTCACAATTTCAGTCATGGTGTCAACAGACGAGGAGAAGAGATAGCTTGCCTCTTGGAAAAAACAAAAGAAAAGAAAAGGCAAGATCTGGGATGAAGAAAGAGAATTTAATACATTGGTGTCGCATACATAACAGTCTGTTGCCGGGCAGTTTATTGTGTGACACGGAGTACGTGTACACTGTCGTAAAAAAAAAAAAAACTTTGCACAGACATGAACTGCGGGTGTCCGCTTCAACTCTAATCCAGTATGCGGGGACCTCCGCGGACCTCCGCACGCGTGAGTATACTGGAGGCTTTAGAGATAGGATGAGGAGCACCGTCATCTGCAGGGAGCTCAGATTACAGCTACTGATCCTTTGCATCAAAAGGCATCAATTGAGGTAATTTGGGCATCTGAGTAGGAAGTTTCCTTAACGCCCCTAGAAGTGTTTGGGCATGTCCCATTGGGAAGAGGCCTAGGGGCAGACCTAGAATTTGCTGGAGGGATAATGTACCTTCTCTGGCCTGGGAAAATGTTGAGGTCCCCCAAGGGGGTCTGGAGAGTGTCACTAAGGAAAGGGTTTTGTTTTTCTGTCCTGGACCCATTGCCTCCACTATCCAACTATAGATAAGCAGCAGAAGTAGCAGGTGGAGAGCGAAAATAGGAAAAAGGTGTCAAAGAAAACAAAGAGCTTTGGGAGAAGCTTTGGGTGAGCTGGGCCTGTACTTTCTCTGAAATTTATGTTGTTAATTTGGACATTCACACTTTTTTTGAGGCATAATAGGTATTTCAGTGATTTTGTTAGAATGTGGGGATAGAAAGAAAATGTCTGGAGTATCGTTAATGGACATAAAGTATGGAAAATATTTCTAAGGCCACTTTGTCATTGGTAAGTGTGGCTCCACACGGCTCTCTTTTCCTTGGTTCATCTCAGATGTAGGTGATTTCCCACTACAGTACAGTGGAAGCTGACCTGTTTCCCCACTTCGTGGGCAGGATCATCAATACATAGTGGGCAGGATCATCAATACATAGTGGGCAGGATTGTAACTGGTCTTTTTGTGTTCAACCACTCCGCCCGTTGTGGTCTTTAATTGCCCTATGATTGTACTTGAATTTTGTTACCTTATCTTGGCACTACTTATAAGTCCGGGTGTAGCCATACTGTACCATCATCTCAGAGTCAGAGTCAGAGTCAGAGAGAATTTATTGTCATTTGCACCGCATGTAGTACATGTGTTGAAAACGAGATTATGTACACAGGGTCCCAGTTACATCCAACAACAAATGCAAGAGAAATACAATAATAACATCTAGGATTAACTAAGAGAGACATCACATCAGCTAGTAATACACTAAGCCCTAATGTAGTAGAAAAACATCATTATAAACAGCAGCACGAACATGAGCAGATGGTCACAGATGAACGCAGCAACAAGAAACAGATCAGTACAGTATCAGTATGATGTGACATTTTGCAGTGTTTATTCTTATTATTTATTTATTCATGAGTCTGACAGCCTCAGGGTAGAAGCTGTTTCTCAGTCTAGTGGTTCTACATTTGATGCTCCTCAACCTCCGTCCCGAGGGGAGTGGTGCAAAGAGTGAGTGTGCTGGGTGAGTGAGGTCTTTCATGATGCAGGTGGCTCTTTTTCTGCATCTGGAGGTGTAAATGTCTGTGATGGTGGGGAGACTGACTCCCACAGACTTCTGTGCAGCCTTCACCACTCTCTGCAGAGCTTTTCTCTCTGCAACTGTGCAGCCTCCATGCCACACGTTGATGCTGGAGCACAGGACGCTCTCCACTGCACACCTGTAGAACGAGGTGAGGACTGGGCTTCTCAGACCGGCTCGTCTCAGCCGTCTGAGGAAGTAGAGTCTCTGATGACCTTTCTTGATCAGGCTGGTGGTGTTATTGCTCCAGCTGAGGTTATCATTCATGTGTACACCCAGGTATTTGTAGCTGGAGACCACCTCCACCGCAGATCCACCTATATACAGTGGGGTGTGGGTGTGTTTGTTCCTTCTGAAGTCCACAATCATCTCCTTCGTCTTCTTCACATTCATGTGAAGGTTGTTCTCTTTGCACCAGCTCTCCAGATGTTCCACCTCCTGTCTGTAGCTGGATTCATCATTATCTGTGATGCATCCCACCACAGCTGTATCATCTGCAAACTTAACAATATGACAGCATATATATTATATATATATATATAGATATATATTATATACATATATATATACAGCATATATATTATATATACATATATAGATATTTCACAGTAAATGCGCTCATTTCTTATGCTGCCATACATCAGCATGATAAGGAAGTAGATTTCAAATGCAGTTTGCAGTTTTGCTGGGCAGGTCATACAATGATCCAGCTCCTCTAGCCAGCAGCCATTGTCCAGTTGAACGATTGCTGCCTGCTTACATCAAATCAGCCCCTCATAGCAGCCTGCTTGGAATCTCAAACAAGGTGGTCCCATAAACATAGCTGAGTGGGGTGGAAACTGCAGGCCCATAACTGGTGCCGTGTTATGTGGAGTCGATGACAGTTGAGACAGTGGTAAAGCACCATAAGTCATTTAAGGGACTGAAAAGAACTGGGACCAAATTGAAGAAATTTAGGCAACATATTTCTAAACACAGAGCATATTTTGCTTCATTACCGCTACTAAGCCAGGAATTGATTGCGAAAAAATGATCAGATTAAAAATATATTTTACTCAGTTAACATTTTTAACATATTTTATAACAAGTATTTTATAATAGCAAACTTTTTCTAAAGATTCCTAACTCCTGACTTTACTAAAATTGTAGAAACAGAAACAAAACACAACAAATGTCACAATCATTTTAGACATTGAGCAGACTTCAGTGAATACGCCAGTGCAAACTCAATGTAGGCTGCAGAAGGCCCACATGTGAAAGAGCTAAAACAACATATTAAAATGTGTTTTAAATTTATTTTAAAACCATTTTTGTTGCATATCTGGATCAGCAATAATAATCATGTCATCTTACACATTTTTAAAAAGTACACATATGTCAAAGGTTATCACATGTTAGTGACTCATTTGGAGCTGAGAAATGAATAGTCATAAATTATCTATCCATTCATCAAACATCCATCCATCCATGTTTTATACCTGGTTCATATTTTTTTGTTTAGGTGAAGATATAGAACGAATGTTGGAATTGATAAAAACTGAATTTGTCAAAATACAAACTTGGTTTAAAATCAATAAATTATCATTAAATCTAGAAAAAACAATTACATGATATTCAGTAATAAAAAGAAAACTGTTGATGTTCCATTCAAAATTGAGGGTGTTGAGATTTGTAGAGTGAGTGAGGTGAAGTTTTTGGGTGTTATCATTGATGACAAACTGAAATGGAAACAACACATAAATTCTGTAAGAATAAAAATAGCTAAATCTATTGCAGTACTGTACAAAGTCAGATACCTATTAAATGATAAAACTCTGTATTTGTTGTATAACACAATCATTAGCTGTGTTTCCATCCATTTTCATTTCGATTTTTGAGCTAATTTTTGAAATCTCGCAAATATGTAAATACAAATTAATGCGAAGCAGAAGTGTTTCCATCTGCTGGCTTGTAGCGCATCTACCAAGCCACGCACAGCGTCATTACGTCAGACGTCAGCGTCATTACGTCAGACGTCAGCACTGCGCATGTCTACAGTAAACAGGAAGTAGCGGTTGAAAACAGAACCCGGCCACACATCTCGTCAAAATGGAGAGAATATTTCAGGTACGTGTTGCTATCGGTCGAGTTGTATTTATTCTGTCATGCCAACTAGTTTTAGCGATGTTACATGTTGTCCGGAGCGGAAACAGCTGATCAGTCACGTGACGTGAATGTTCGCTTCGGCAGCACGAGTCGGCAAATGTGTTTCCATCTGTCGTTGTGCGCATCTGCTCGTTTTCGAACATCCCAAAAACCACCTCAAGCGAGCGTATAAACTTTTTGGCGAACTTGAGAAAGTAAATACGGATTTTGCCGTTTCCATTAAGCTTTTCTGCTGCGATACTTTAAAATGCGCACCTAGAAACCTTGATGGAAACACGGCTATTGTTCCACACTAAATCTATTGTATTGATGTTTGGGGGAAAGCGTGTAAAACAATCACAAAGCCTATTTTTGTTTTACAGAAAAGAGCTGTAAGAATTATCACTAGAAAACATTACTGTCATCCATCTAGTACATTATTTATCAACTGAAGTTATTGAAGTTCCATGATTTGGTAGATTATAATATTTTATCAGTTATGTATAGGGCTCAAAATAACGCATTACCTTTAAATATCCAAATGCATTTTGTTAAAAGACAAAGTTGTTATAATCTTAAGGGGACAGAGATGTTTGTAAAACCACAATTCAGAACTAGTTTGAAGGGACGTTCTACCTCAATCCAGGGAATTAGATTATGGAATGGCTTGGAGAATGTAGTTAAAAATGCCAAGTCAATGTTTACATTTAAGAAAATGATCAAAACTAAATTGTTAAAATATATATATATGAAGTAGCGTGATGTGTATTGTATTAGAGTTTGAAAAATTAGAAAGTTATTCATTGTTACTGGAAGATTATTATTGTTTGAACTGATTGTTTGAAAAAAGGGGCAGATATAATAAGATTTTTTCTTTTTTCTGCTACCTTTCATTTTTTTATATTTTGTACGTTATCATTTATGGGATTGTTTTGTATTGTGTTTTTTGTTCAAAAAACAAAAAACAAATTTAATAAACATAAACTTGCCTGGTTCATCCTGTTCTGGGTCACGGTCAGTACTGGTAAGTCCCTATCTCCAGTGGTCAATGAGTTAGAGGTAGAGTATGTCCTGGTCAAGTCACCAATCAATCACAACTTGCAAAACATTACTAAAAGTAGAATTTCAGCAGAACAAATACACAGAGTTCGGTAATTTGAGGCACTGGACTGGACCAGTCAGATTGGACTTGTATCAGTTGTGTGTTCCCCCCATCTGTGTTTCACCAAAAACAAAAAGCGTAAAAGTTGGAAATAAGTGGTACAATTGCTGTGGTCCTCTTACCTAATCTTGAATTACTTAAATCTCAGATCAATGTCGCAGTTTAACTGTATTCCAGTGGTAAGTCAAAAAACAGTGAGACTTGCTATATGTGTGCTCTCTGACCAAGCTAACTATTATTTTCAATGCAAGTGTGTTTTCACATAAGTTCTGCATTTAGACCCTGTGGTAACGCCTTCTGAAATATTACAATGCAAAATCTGTGAATGATTTAGTGAGATACAAATGACAAAACATCAAAGTTTCTGCTCAATAATCTAGGTAAAAAAAATCCAAACGAAGTTAAATAAGGTCATCTGGATGGTTTCTTTTTTTGTTGAGATGTTTCGTCCTGCATCCAAAGGACAAAAGAAGAAATGACAAAAGTAATGATGAATAGGTATTATGACAGACTATCACAGCTTTTGGTGTGTGAGGCAGCCTTAGTGGATTTTGATGTTGGGGTTAGCCAGGAATCTTTCACTTTCAAAGTTGGTCAGATCAACTGAAACAGCTTTCTAAAGTCGAAATTCTAACTTTGATACTAATTTCTTGACTTTAGAAAGTCGTTCCAATTGATTTTTCCAACTCAGAATTCTGAATTTCCAGCTTATCATGTCAAATAAAATGTACAATTAGCATGGCTCTTTTATGTTTAATAAATCTCTGTAGTAGTTGCAGATTATGGCTTAACAACTTGCATATTTACCATATTTTTCGGAGAATATGTTGCACCGGAGTATAGGTCGCATTGTCCAATTATCACCAATAGATTGGAAAAATCCCTAGATAGGTCGCACCGGAGTATAGGTCGCACCTACGTTTAGCTCTGCTGCAAATGTCTGCCACAGGAGCGCCCAGCAAGGCTTTTAAGAAGATTAACACTTAAAAACAATTATTTGTTTGATAAAAATTATAGCAAATATATGTCTGAGCTGAACTTTTCCTTAATAAATTAACGTAATTGTGAAATGAGCTGGATTTAAAAATTTGTTTTGCCGAAAGTGATAAAAAGCCATATATAGGTCGCACCTGAGTATAGGTCGCAGGCCATGAAAAAAATGATAAAAAGGTGCGACCTATACTCCGGAAAATACGGTAATCACAAAAGTAGAATGGCTGGACTTGACCAACCTTTTTTTAAAACCATCCTGAATGGCTACATGTTGTCTCTAGCCCTATTCACACTGGATTATTTTTACATAGGGACCACATGCTATTTGTAATAATTATGGAGATTGTCTGTGTTGTTAATCTCATGCGAATCATCCATGTCAGTAATTTGTAAAGTAAAAATTCCCTCGCAAATTACCTATTATATTTTGCTGAACTCTGAGGTCCTGTGATAATACTAATCCAATGTGAATAGGCATCTCTGTGATTTAGACAGAAATGGGCGGGATCCAATAAGTAATTAGGCTTCGTATTATTATTTTTTAATTAGTAAGCAACGTCATTTGGAAAAATATAGAACAAGGCCATTTTAAATTAAAGTGCTGCTCGCTTTGGCTTTTGTACAAAGTAGATGCTGCTACTTCCTTCGCAGATGACAGCAGGTGCAGAGACGTGTGCAGCCAGTGATCAGCTGATCCATCCATCCATTCATTATACTTACCCGCTTCTTCCTTTTCGGGTAGCGGGGGTCACTGGTGTCCATGTCCAGCCATCATTGTACGAGAGGTTGGGGATACCTCGACAAGTCGCAAGTCCATTTCAACTGGTGGATCAGTGGCCGCGTGCGGCCAGTGACAGGTTGTCCATCTGAGCTTAATGCGACTTGCAGCATGTTAACACCATATCCGGAAGATGTCCGTAAATTTCAGCTAAATCTCAGGCTTCGGTTATCCCGTGCGAATGTGCCACATAATAAGCAGACCTTGGGGAGTAATTTATTTATTACATATGGTTCCTAGGTAAAACTAATTCCGTGTGAATAGGGCTTTTGATGTCAGAGTTTATACCCCTGTTGTTTTCAAAGCCTCTGTTTGAGGTACCTTAGTCATTTAACACAATTTTAAAGCCTATTTCAAACTATGAGGAACTTGTGACAATAAACAGTTTACTGTATACTGGTTTTGACAGATCTGATATACAACTACATCATTCTTTGTCCTGAGCTCAGCACATCTGCAGTGGCTTGTTTCAGAAATCTGGTTATCATGATCTACATATCTACAGCTTAAGAATTTTGGGCAGATACTTCCAGATTGAAAAGACAAACCATCGGTGACATATTTTCCAAGCCATTATAAGCGCTCACACACATTCTCTGTTCTCTGGAGCGCTGTCACATCCAGCTCCATCATATTAGCTGCCGCAATTGCTTGTCATGAAGAAGCTTCTTTTGCCACTGCACCATCCCTCCACCCCCCACCACACATGTCTGCCACTAAAATTGGCTTTAAAACGGCATGTCGCTTTTGATTTGACCTGGCAGACCCTGAAACAATAACTTCATCACGGCTTGTTAGAGTCTCATCCTGACCAAACAGAGGCCTAAACAAACAATGATTTCCCTTCATCTTGCCTAGAGGGCACCTTTCTGTCTTTTTTTTTCTTTGTCTCTGCCTCTGTCTAGAATGAAAATGGCCACTGCAGGCCTTGTTTGTGCTTAAGGTTTATATTTCTGCTTTTTGTTTCCAAAAACCAGGAAACATTAAGTAGGTCACCAAGCGATACTTGGACTCTACAACTTGCTGCTCTATGACTTAAATGCATCCTAAGCTGTATCGTATTCTTAGGTGGCTTGTCAGGATGTTCCGCTGGCTCAGAGCACATTCATTCATTCATTCAACCTTTATTTAGTCAGGTAAATCTTTTGAACCTCATGGGCTCATTTACGAAAGCGACCTGCTAAAACTAAAGAACAATGAACAGCAATGGTAGAATTTCATTAAACAATAAACAAACAAACAATAAACAATAGAAAACAAAAAGAGAGAAAAAAACAAAAATTTTTTTTTTTTTTTTAACAAAGTATCAAAAAACTAGCAAAACATTATAAGGTAGACGTATAAAATCAAAGACAGGAACAAATCTGCATTGGTTTTTGCCAGGATTCCAACAGATTCTGAAAACCATTTAGAGAAGTCAAGGTCGAGAGCTTCAGATCTTTTTGTAAGATATTCCATGAAGCAGGAGCGGAGTAGGAGAAGGCCCTTTTTCCAAGTTCAGTCCTCACTGACGGAACACTGCAGGTAATCATGTCCTGAGAGCGCACACTGTAGCTGCACTCACGCAAAGACATGTAGGAGGAGATGTATGAGGGCAGCAGACCAAGAAGTGATTTAAAGATGAAAATGTACCAGTGGAAGAGTCTGCGTGAGGTTAATGATGTCCAGTTAACCAGTGAATACAGGGTGCAGTGGTGGGTACGATAATCACAACCAGTTATGAATCTTAGTGCACCATGATAGACAACATCCAACATCCGCAGGGTGCTTGTAGGAGCATTCATGTAGAGAATGTCACCGTAATCAATGGAGGGAAGGAAAGTCACAGATACAAGGCGTTTCCTAACATTCAGTGTTAGACATGATCTGTTTCTGAAAAAGAAACCCAGTTTAACTTTCAGTTTCTTCACTAGGTTTTCCACGTGGAGTTTAAAAGAGAGATGTGAATCGATGCAATGAGCAGCAATGAGACAATGTGCTTGAAACAGAAGAGTTCATCTTCTGATCTGCCGCTTGCACAGCTTTGAACATGAGACATTATGTGGACATTATGTCTCATCATTACAGCCTTGGGGACAGGAACCAAGGCCCCCGTGGGTTCTCCGATGGACCTAATGTGCTAATGGAATAGCATGCACAATGGCCCATCTCATAGGAGATTTCTCTCTCCAGAACCTCTCTGGAAAAAAGATTTGTGCTTTAGCACCCTCACTCATACTTAAATGTTTTTTTTTGTCTGATCGTCCCACCCACCTGATGTGACACGAATGTCACACCAAGTGCACTCATGAAGGAGAGTAAATCATAATTAGAGTGATAAAGCATCCTCTAAGCCCTCTTAATTGAAAACAAACAGGGCAGAGTCATTCCCTGGGGTTTCTATGTTGGCGATGAGAAAACTGCTCCTACAAGTTTGCAACGATACGCAACTAATTAATAAACTACAACTCCTTGAAGAAAGGCATATTGCCCACCACCTTTTATGTCAAGGTTTTAAACAAAGGACCATTATGTTGAGAAACTACAGAGTTGTAGCCATTTTGGTCAAACCTTGAAAACAATATGTGTAATTTAATATTACACATAATATGTATTGTGACTGACTCTCAGCTACTACCACAACACAGTTTAGCTCAAAATCTGTAAAACTAATTGTGTTATAGCCATTTGCGTGATGGCTAATGTTAACCACCTGCTTCGGATGTTATCATCCATAAAATGGCCCCTATCAATTATTATCACCCCTATTCGTAACGCTCAGTATGCCCCTACTGTACTTACTATAGTAGTAGGTTTAAAGGTACGTTGTCACTGTTACAAGCAATGACAGCAAGCTCCGTCTTTAGCTACGTGGTTAGGTTTAGAGTAAAAGGTCTTCGGTTAGGTTTA
>JBBPBX010037640.1:0-26774 GCA_038048925.1 Garcialebias charrua | reverse complement strand
AAGTTCAATGTTTGTTGGATACAGGATCACAAGTTACTACAATACCAGTTTCATTTTACAATCAGTTTTTTTCTAATCAACCTGTGAAACCATTAAATGAGCTGCTACAAGTAGAGGGAGCTACAGGCCAAGCCGTCCCATACTTGGGCTACATAGAAATGTCAATCATTTTTCCAAAAGAGTTTATTGGCACAGATTTGGATGTTTGTACTCTGGCACTTGTGGTTCCAGATGTTAAAAGTAGTACTCAGTCCCAAGTTCTGATTGGAATGAACACTCTTGATTCATTATATGACAAATATCTGAAAGATGAAAGTGTTAGCTTTAGACCAGCTAAGTATGGCTACAAAGCAGTTCTCCAGTTGCTTCGGTTACGTCACCAGCAGACCCAAGAGCCCAGTGTATGTGATGTAACACTAAACAGTGAATCACCTGTTGTTTTTCCAGCAGGCCATACCATGGTTCTGGAAGGCTATGCCTGTACCAGTTTGCTGCCGGTTAACAGTTAGGCATTGGTTGAGAAGCCATCTACTCCCTTGCCGGGAGGATTGTGTGTGAAGAATTGTTTGATGTCATTACCCAATCATACACCTCATAAGATCCCAGTGCTTATCACAAATGAGTCCAAGCAGATTATAACATTGTCACCGCCTGCTATTATAGCAGAAATTACAGAATCACCCTCGTTTCTATCTGAGGTATCCTGCTGTAATGTGCAACTCAGGGACACTGACAAAGTTAATATTCAGTTTGAATTTGGAAATTCTCCGATTCCTACTGATTGGAAAGAGAGAGTTATTGTTAAACTCACAAAAATACCAGAAGTGTTTTCTCATCATGACCTCGACTTTGGATACACTGATCGGGTGAAGCATCACATCCATCTTCATGATGAGACTCCATTTAAACACCGTGCTCGCCTTATCCATCCAAATGACATTGAGGCTGTTCGCAATCATTTGAGAGATCTTCTGAAGACGGGAGTACTTCTGAAGACGGGAGTAATTAGGGAATCGGAGTCACCATTCTCTTCACCGATTGTAGTCGTTCGAAAGAAGAATGGGGATGTTCGGCTTTGTATAGATTTTAGAAAGTTGAACCACCAAACAGTAAAAGATGCTTATGCATTACCAAAAGATGCTTATGCATTACCAAATTTGGAAGTCATTTTCAGCTCTCACTGGTTCACGTTGGTTCAGTGTTCTTGATCTGAAGTCAGGATATTATCAGATAGAAATGGAAGAAGGTGATAAGCCTAAAACTGCATTTGTGACTCCACTTGGGTTTTGGGAATTGAACAGAATGCCCCAAGGTGCGACTAATGCACCCAGTGCTTTCCAGCACCTTATGGAGAAGTGCATGGGTGATTTGCATTTAAAAGAAGTTTGTCTTCTTTGATGACTTGATGGAGGGTGAAGAGAAACGACCTATTCCCAATCCTTGCCGCATATTTCTGGAGGCTTTTGAGATGTATCTAGAGATCATGGATAATATTGAACGTGTTGATTTTGTCAAACCAACCCCCATTCAGGCTGCGATTTGACTAGTCATGTGACTTGGGAGTGAGCCGAGCCGAGCCGAGCCATCCTGACAGTACCCCCCCTCAAAGACGCCCCCTGGCGTCCTAAAGAACTCCCCCCACACAAAAGACCAAGGCAGGAGGAGGGAGGAACCGCAAGGACGGTTGGCCCAGTCAAAGACACACAAGGACAACACAGAGACTAAACTAAACACAACTAAACACAAAGACTAGACCTATGAAATAATAAAAAGTTCAAAAAGGAAGACTAGGAGGTTGTCAGCGTCAGGACTCTCGTCGGCGTCAGGAACCATCTTCGTCGGCGTCAGGAACCATCTTCGTCGGCGTCAGGAACCATTTTCGTCGTGTTTTCTCATCATGACCTCGACTTTGGATACACTGAGTGAAGCATCACATCCATCTTCATGATGAGACTCCATTTAAACATTGTGCTCGCCCTATCCATCCAAATGACATTGAGGCTGTTCGCAATCATTTGAGAGATCTTCTGAAGACAGGAGTAATTAGGGAATCGGAGTCACCATTCTCTTCACCGATCGTAGTCGTTCGAAAGAAGAATGGGGATGTTCGGCTTTGTATAGATTATAGAAAGTTGAACCTCCAAACAGTAAAAGATGCTTATGCATTTCCAAATTTGGAAGAGTCATTTTCAGCTCTCACTGGCTCACGTTGGTTCAGTGTTCTTGATCTGAAGTCAGGATATCATCAGATAGAAATGGAAGAAGGTGATAAGCCTAAAACTGCATTTGTGACTCCACTTGGGTTTTGGGAATTCAACAGAATGCCCCAATGTGTGACTAATGCACCCAGTACTTTCCAGCGCCTTATGGAGAAGTGCATGGGTGATTTGCATTTAAAATAAGTTTTGGTCTTCTTGGATGACTTGGAGGGTGAAGAGAAACGACCCATTCCCAATCCTTGCCGCACATTTCTGGAGGCTTTTGAGATGTATCCAGAGATCATGGATAATATTGAATGTGTTGGTTTTGTCAAACCAACCCCCATTCAGGCTGCGATTTGACTGGTCACGTGACTTGGGAGTGAGCCGAGCCGAGCGGAGCCATCCCGACAGTACCCTACCCCCCTCAAAGACGACCCTTGGCGTCCCAAAGAAACCCCCCCCCACACACACACACAAAAGACCAGGGCGGGAGGAGGGAGGAACCGCAAGGACGGTTGGCCCAGTCAAAGACACTAAAGGACAACACAAAGACTAAACTAAACACAACTAAACACAAAGACTAGACTTATGAAATACTAAAAAGTTCAAAAAGGAAGGCCAGAAGGTCGTCAGTCAGGACCCTCGTCAGCGTCAGGAACTATCGTCGGCGTCCGGAACCATCTTCGTCGGCGTCAGGAACCATCTTCGACGGCGTCAGGAACCATCTTCGTCGTGTTTTCTCATCATGACCTCGACTTTGGATACATTGATCGGGTGAAGCATCACATCAATCTTCATGATGAGACTCCATTTAAACATTGTGCTCACTCTATCCATCCAAATGACATTGAGGCTGTTTGCAATCATTTGAGAGATCTTCTGAAGACAGGAGTAATTAAGGAATCGGAGTCACCATTCTCTTCACCGATCGTAGTCGTTCGAAAGAAGAATGGGGATGTTCGGCTTTGTATAGATTATAGAAAGTTGAACCTCCAAACAGTAAAAGATGCTTATGCATTTCCAAATTTGGAAGAGTCATTTTCAGCTCTCACTGGCTCACGTTGGTTCAGTGTTCTTGATCTGAAGTCAGGATATCATCAGATAGAAATGGAAGAAGGTGATAAGCCTAAAACTGCATTTGTGACTCCACTTGGGTTTTGGGAATTCAACAGAATGCCACAATGTGTGACTAATGCACCCAGTACTTTCCAGCGCCTTATGGAGAAGTGCATGGGTGATTTACATTTAAAATAAGTTTTGGTCTTCTTGGATGACTTGGAGGGTGAAGAGAAACGACCTATTCCCAATCCTTGCCGCACATTTCTGGAGGCTTTTGAGATGTATCCAGAGATCATGGATAATATTGAATGTGTTGGTTTTGTCAAACCAACCCCCATTCAGGCTGCGATTTGACTGGTCACGTGACTTGGGAGTGAGCCGAGCCGAGCGGAGCCATCCCGACAGTACCCTACCCCCCTCAAAGACGACCCTTGGCGTCCCAAAGAAACCCCCCCCCACACACACACACAAAAGACCAGGGCGGGAGGAGGGAGGAACCGCAAGGACGGTTGGCCCAGTCAAAGACACTAAAGGACAACACAGAGACTAAACTAAACACAACTAAACACAAAGACTAGACTTATGAAATACTAAAAATGTTCAAAAAGGAAGGCCAGCAGGTCGTCAGTCAGGACCCTCGTCAGCGTCAGGAACCATCGTCGGCGTCAGGAACCATCTTCGTCGGCGTCAGGAACCATCTTCGTCGTGTTTTCTCATCATGACCTCGACTTTGGCTACATTGATCGGGTGAAGCATCACATCAATCTTCATGATGAGACTCCATTTAAACATTGTGCTCACCCTATCCATCCAAATGACATTGAGGCTGTTTGCAATCATTTGAGAGATCTTCTGAAGACAGGAGTAATTAGGGAATCAGAGTCACCATTTTCTTCACAGATTGTAGTCGTTCAAAAGAAGAATGGGGATGTTCGGCTTTGTATAGATTATAGAAAGTTGAACCTCCAAACAGTAAAAGATGCTTATGCATTACCAAATTTGGAAGAGTCATTTTCAGCTCTCACTGGTTCACGTTGGTTCAATGTTCTTGATCTGAAGTCAGGATAGTATCAGATAGACACGGAAGAAGGTGATAAGCCTAAAACTGCATTTGTGACTCCACTTGGGTTTTGGGAATTCAACAGAATGCCCCAAGGTGTGACTAATGCACCCAGTACTTTCCAAAGCCTTATGGAAAGAAACCAATGCAGATATGTTTCTGTCTTTTATTTTGTACATCTACCTTATAATGTTTTTGCTAGTTTTTGCTACTTTCTTTTTCTTTTGTTTATTGTTTAATGTAATTGTATCATTGCTGTTCATCATTCTTTAGTTTGTAGCAGGTCACTTTCGTAAATGAGCCATCAAGGCTCAATAAGATTTACCTGACTAAATAAAGGTTGAATGAATGAATGAATGAATGAATGGAGAAGTGCATGGGTGATTTGCATTTAAAAGAAGTTTTGGTCTTCTTGGATGACTTGATGGAGGGTGAAGAGAAACGACCTATTCCCAATCCTTGCCGCATATTTCTGGAGGCTTTTGAGATGTATCTAGAGATCATGGATAATATTGAACGTGTTGATTTTGTCAAACCAACCCCCATTCAGGCTGCGATTTGACTAGTCATGTGACTTGGGAGTGAGCGGAGCCATCCTGACAGTACCCCCCCTCAAAGACGCCCCCTGGCGTCCCAAAGAACTCCCCCCATACAAAAGACCAAGGCAGGAGGAGGGAGGAACCGCAAGGACGGTTGGCCCAGTCAAAGACACACAAGGACAACACAGAGACTAAACTAAACACAACTAAACACAAAGACTAGACCTATGAAATAATAAGAGTTCAAAAAGGAAAGCCAGGAGGTCGTCAGCGTTAGGACCCTCGTCGGCGTCAGGAACCATCTTCGTCGGCGTCAGGAACCATCTTCGTCGGCGTCAGGAACCATCTTCGTCGGCGTCAGGAACCATCTTCGTCGTGTTTTCTTATCATGACCTCGACTTTGGATACACTGATCGGGTGAAGCATCACATCCATCTTCATGATGAGACTCCATTTAAACATTGTGCTCGTCCTATCCATCCAAATGACATTGAGGCTGTTCGCAATCATTTGAGAGATCTTCTGAAGACAGGAGTAATTAGGGAACCGGAGTCACCATTCTCTTCACCGATCGTAGTCGTTCGAAAGAAGAATGGGAATGTTCGGCTTTGTATAGATTATAGAAAGTTGAACCTCCAAACAGTAAAAGATGCTTATGCATTACCAAATTTGGAAGAGTCATTTTCATCTCTCACTGGTTCACGTTGGTTCAGTATTCTTGATCTGAAGTCAGGATAGTATCAGATAGAAATGGAAGAAGGTGATAAGCCTAAAACTGCATTTCAAAGTCAAAGTCAACTTTATTGTCAGAACTGCAATATGTACAGGACATACACAGGATTGAAATTGCGTTTCTCTCAGTCCCTCAGTGCAACAGTAACCATTCAAACACTAAAACACTGAAACATTTAATAGACATAAGCTTAAAATAGTAAAAGTGTAACATTGTCCTGAGTTTTTGCATAGTAGTATAAAAGTATGAAAATTTACACCAACACTAAAACACTAAACATTTAAAGAACATAATCATAAAATGAAATAATAAAAGTGTAATACTGTCCTGAGTTTTTGCATAGTAGTATAAAAAAGTATAAAAAGTATATCTATAAAATAAACTGAAGGTTCTAGCATTGACATTTGCAAAGAGTGGCAAAGCAGCATATGAGTTAATGTACACAGTATATGTATGAGGTAGTTGATGTTGGTATAGAGGCAAAGTGGCATATGCAGTAAGGCACATTGGGCATCCTTAAATAAGGCTGGTCAGAGAATACTGTATATGTATCAGCAGTAGTGTAGATATAAAAGTAGTGTAAATGTAAACAGTAGTAATAAATGTAAACAGTAGTAATAAATGTAAACAGTATTAATAAATGTAAACAGTGAATGTAAACAGTAGTATGACTATAGGCAGTGATGTAATACAAACATTAGTGCAAATATGAGAAGTAGTGCAAACTGAATGAGCACATGACCGAGAGTTTAGTGAATAACCCGTTTGATGACACAGAGTCCAGTGTTAAAATCTTTGTGTTGTGTGGTAATGTGTGAGAAAGTTTTTTGTGTTAAGGCAGTTCAAATGGGAGGGGAGGCAGAGCAGGCAGAGTGTTTAGCATCCTGACTGCCTGATGAACAGAGCTGTCTCTCAGTCTGCTGGTTCGAGCCTGGAGACTTCTCAGTCTCCTCCCTGATGGCAGCAGTCTGAAGCAGCTGTGTAGTGGGTGTGTGGGATCACCTGCCATGCAGAGGGCTTTCCGAGTGAGGCGTTTGCTGTGTAAGTCCTGCAGTGAGGGGAAGGAGGTGCCGACGATCTTCTCAGCTGCTCTCACGATGCGCTGGAGGCTCTTGCGGCAGGATGCAGTACATGCACCAAACCACACAGTGATGCAGCTGGTCAGGACACTTTCTATGGCACCTCTGTAGAAGGTGCACATGATGGGGGTTGAAGCTCCAGCCCTTTTCAGCTTGCGGAGAAAGTAGAGACGCTGGTGAGCCTTCTTGGCCAGTGATGCAGTGTTCCTGCTCCAGGACAGGTCCTCTGAGACGTGCACTCCCAGGAACTTGGTGCTGTCCACTCTCTCCACTGCGGTGCTGTTGATGGTGAGAGGAGCATGTTGTGCATTTGTGACTCCACTTGGGTTTTGGGAATTCAACAGAATGCCCCAAGGTGTGACTAATGCACCCAGTACTTTCCAGCGCCTTATGGAGAAGTGCATGGGTGATTTGCATTTAAAATAAGTTTTGGTCTTCTTGGATGACTTGATTATTTTCTCTGACACCCTAGAAGAGCATGAGAGCAAGTTGATAAGAGTGTTGCATCGACTCAGATTATGGTCTGAATTTTTTTTACATTTTTGTGGTGATAATTTCAAACTTCTGTGCGTTATTTAGGCCATATAGTTTCTGAGCATGGGGTTGAAACGGATCCAGAAAAAATTAGTGCTTTAAAATCCTGGCCCGTTCCTCGAACTTTAAAAGAACTGCGATCATTTCTAGGCTTTGCAGGCTATTATCGCAGGTTCATTAATGGCTACGCTGTTATTGCTAAACCTTTAAATGACCTGACAAAGGGGTACCCCCCTGCCCGCAGATGTGGCAGTAAAGCAACAATCACAATGAAAAGCCATGATGCAAAGCAACCTTTTAAGGAAAGGTGGACTACACTGTGTCAATCTGCTTTTGACACATTGACAGATTAACAACAGCTCCAGTACTCGGTTTTGCCAACCCAAGTCAACCTTTCGTTCTGCATACAGACGCCAGCACCACTGGGCTTGTAGCTGCTCTTTATCAAGAACAAGAGGGGAGGCTACGAGTTATAGCATATGCTAGCCGTGGGTTGTCTGCCAGTGAAGCTAGATATCCAGCCCATAAATTGGAATTTTTAGCTTTAAAATGGAGCGTAACAGAAAAGTTCCATGACTATCTTTATGGCTCTAGGTTCACTGTTGTTACAGATAACAATCCATTAACATATGTCTTGACCTCTGCTAAGCTTGACGCTGCTAGCCATAGATGGCTTGCTGCTCTGTCTACATATGATTTTAAATTGCAGTCTCGTGCGGGCAGCCAAAACCGAGATGCTGATGCCCTGTCCAGGAGACCACATCCTCAGACATCTGATCCAAATAGAGAATGGGCTATGGTGTAGCAGTTCATCACAGCACACACGAATGAAGCAGATGATGCTGTGGAACTCACCCCAGATGTAATAAGAGCCATTTGTCACAGGTGCCTGCTGAGAGGCCAAAGTCCAGATGATCCTTTGGAGAAATACATTACTTAACTATGAGTATGACCCCTACAGTTCTCCCTGATGTGTACGTTGATGAATCCCAAGGGGGGTTGCCAGTGCTTCCATCACTGTCCTTTCCTTATATTATGGAGAAACAAAGAGCTGATCCTGTTTTGAGAGAAGTTATTCATCAGCTTGAAACGGGAGAGAAAAGCCCTCCAATTGCAAGGGCTGAGCTTCTTGACCTTCCCCTGATGATGAGAGAATGGAAACGCCTTGAACTAAAAGATGACATTCTATACAGAAGAAGGCAGGATGGTGAGGTCCTATCATTTCAGCTTGTGTTGCCAGAAGAATGTCGTCCTGTTCTTTTGGGCCTTCATGGTGATATGGGCCACATGGGGGTTGAAAGAACACTTGACCTAGTAAGATCTAGATTTTTCTGGCCATGAATGTCTGTAGATGTTGAAAACAAGATCAAAACCTGCAATCGCTGCATTCGCCGGAAAGCTTTGCCAGAACGAGCCGCACCATTAGTGAACATCCAGACCAGCTGGCCACTTCAGCTCCTGTGCATGGATTATCTATCAATTGAACCTGATAAAAGCAACACAAAGAACATTCTTGTCCTCACAGACCATTTTACAAAGTATGCTATGGCTTTTCCAACAGCCAATCAAAAGGCAAAGACCATTGCAAGATGTCTATGGGAGAATTTTGTTGTACATTATAAGTTTCCTGAGCGCCTGCACACAGACCAAGGGCCTGATTTCGAGTCACACCTCATCAAAGAGCTCTGCAACATTTCTGGCATTAAAAAGTCACATACCACGCCATACCACCCCCGTGGGAACCCTGTTGAAAGGTTCAATAGAACTTTGCTCAGCATGTTGGGTACATTGGAACCAGAGCAGAAAACTAAGTGGAATGAGTTTGTCAAACCACTTGATCATGCTTATAATTGCACCCGAAATGAGGTTACAGGCTTTTCTCCATACGAGTTGATGTTTGGGCGCTGTCCAAGACTTCCTGTTGACATAGCCTTCAATTTACCTGTCAGAGATCCATCATTTCAATCACACTCAATATGTGCAGAACCTGCGTTCTCGGCTGAAGGAAAGTTTTCAGCTAGCTTTCGAAAACATAGAAAAGTCGGCAAGAAGAAAAAAGATTTGTTTTGATCAAAAAGTGAAACCAGCCAGTCTTGAAAAAGGTGATCGAGGATTGGTCAGAAATGTAAGGCTCAGAGGCAAGCATAAACTGGAGGATAAGTGGGAGACAAACATCTATGTGGTGGTTGGTCGTGTAGGTGATCTTCCGGTGTATGTTGTAAGACCAGAAACTGATCCCGATCTTCCGGTGTATGTTTTAAGACCAGAAACTGATCCCTCTGGTGGGACACGAACTCTGCACCATGATCTTCTTTTCACTTGTGGATTTCTTCCTCAGACTGAAGAAGTTGACCAGCCAGTTTCTACACCTGCTCGTATGTCTCGGACTCGCAGTCACCAGGAACTAGTGGAGGACCTGGGGGGGAGACTGGATGGAGAGGATGAGGAATTGAGTGCACCCCGGTTTTCAGTTTTGCCAACCGTGAATGTCAGTGTTGAGGGTACAGTTCCTGTCCAGCCCACGAACAAAGTTCCTGTTCCTGAGACGGAAAGTCAGAATTCCTCACTTGATGTGGATAAGTTATCTCTACTGTCTGATGTTGTGGATCCACTTCCAACCCTGGAAAAAGTTCCTATAGAAGATCAGATGGACCCAGGAAATGCAGCCGAGCCTGAACATGTTCCTGAGCTGAATCCATCTGGAGGAAGATTTGGAGTTCCAAGGCCCAGTAGAGACGTTACCAGATTTTACCATACCCTCACCGCATTCCACTGAATCACCTATAGTTGCTCCTGAGGCTAGTGATGGTTTAGAAGTTGAACAACCAATCCGTCAGTCTAGTCGACAACCAAAACCAATTAAGCGCCTTCAGTACGCTTCTTTAGGCAATCCATTAATTTCTGTAGTGCAAACTCTTTTGCATAGTTTGGCTGCAGCTTATGATGAAATGTTTGAACACGCTTCGGATGCTCCTATATGTTCTAAGGTCCAGATAATTTTGCATGCACCAGCGTTACATGGATTTAAGGGGGGAGGATGTAACCCAGGTGTAAATTTCAGTTTTTATCTCTGGACTCTTCACTCTCTCTTTTCATGCATTAACTCTCACATGACTACTGAACAACCAATCACAGTTGAGTATCAGGGTCACATGCTCTTCTGCAGCCTAATTGTCAGGTGTATCAGCTGGAGCAGGAGAGTAGGGAGATTAGAATACATTGGGAGAAGCAGAGGAGCAGAGCTGCAGCCAACTACCACAAACAGAAGAAGTGAAAAAGGTTGTACGAGATAGAAACTGCTGACCTGGCCAGGTTGATGGCGAGCTGAAGGTCTAGGCCTAGAGCCTAAAGAAAGGATTGCACTTGAAGTGCCCGAAGACTTCTGTTTCTCCTGCCAGGCTGGTAGGAAGCTCCTTGCAGCCAACTGAACAATTTTGTCCCCATTCCAATGTGGCATTAAGTCAGCCCAGGATCTGCACTGAATCAAGCACTTTAGGAGTAACTTGCTTGGGACCTGAACCAATCCCATCTAGGGGTGAAACAAAGGAGGGGTGTGGGTTTGTTGCTTATGAAACTGGAATGGTTCTCTTTTCCCCTGTTTTTTTTTTTTGTTATAAATGGCCATATGTTTGATTTCACCAATGTTGTAAATATGTATATAATTTTCTGCACTTTAAATATAAGCCACCTGCAACAGCAAACTTCCAGTCTCTGTCTGCTCCTTCCCTGAGATGTACCTTATCTTCTGATAATAAATTAGCCCATTTTGACAGTTTTCTTTATTTACCATTTACATTGATATATTGCAGCATATTAATTTTCATAAATATGTTACATGAAGTCAAAGACGCAAATTCAACAATGGCAGGACTCACAGCTGCATCGAATCACTCATCAACTGTCCACCTGGATACAGCTGCATCGAATCACTCAACTGTCCACCTGGATATAAGGCGCCCCTTTCCTCAGCTCTTCCTGTTTGCCCGTTGCCAGTCTAGTCGCCTCCCTCCACCTCCCCGTCTCCTCCTGGGGTTTTTGTTCCTCGGCTCTCCCCTGTTCTTCGTCCCGCCTCCGACGCCTGGGGTTGTCCTGCTTGCCTTCGTCTTGGTCCTGCTGCTGTGTGCGTTCCTGCTTCCTGTTCCCTGCGAGCCAGCCGGTCATGGCAGATGGCCGCTTGTCCTGAGCCTGGTTCTGCTTGAGGTTTCTTCCTCTCAAGGGAGTTTTTCCTTCCCACTGTCGCTTCGTGCTTGCTCAGGATGGGGGTTCTGCGCTGGTGTTCGTCTCAGGGTTGACCGGAGCCGTCGGCCGCTGGTTGGCTGTCTTTCACGTACCGGTGGGATGGATTGGATGTCTGCGTTCCCTTCTCCACCACCGGGTTCGGGCCCCGGGGGGTAGATATCCATAATCTCCCCATGCCCTCCGCCGGGGCCCGAGCGCCAAAGAAACCTTAATCAATAAAACATTTTAATTGTATTCTCTCACTCGTTTTGTGAGTCTCTTCAGGTTGAAATACAACTGAATGTTGAATTACTGTGAATGAGTTGACTTCTGAAAAATATCAGAGAGTCTTTACTGTCATTTGCACCGCATGTGGTACATGTGATGAAAACGAGATTATGTACACGGGGTCCCAGTTACATCCAACAACAAATGCAAGAGAAAAACAGTAATAACATCTAGAATTAACTAAGAGAAACATCAACTAGTAATACACTAAGCCCTAATGTAGTGGAAAAACATCATTATAAACAGCAGCACGAACATGAGTCTGTATGAGCAGATGGTCACAGATGAACACAGCAACAAGAAAACAGATCAGCATCAGCATGATGTGATATTTTGCAGTGTTTATTCTTATTATTTATTCATGAGTCTAACAGCCTCAGGGTAGAAGCTGTTCCTCAGTCTAGTGGTTCTACATTTGATGCTCCTCAACCTCCGTCCTGAGGGGAGTGGGGCAAAGAGTGAGTGTGCTGGGTGAGTGAGGTCTTTCATGATGCAGGTGGCTCTTTTCCTGCATCTGGAGGTGTAAATGTCTGTGATGGTGGGGAGACTGACTCCAACAGACTTCTGTGCAGCCTTCACCACTCTCTGTAGAGCTTTCCTCTCTGCAACTGTGCAGCCTCCATGCCACACGTTGATGCTGGAGCACAGGATGCTCTCCACTGCACACCTGTAGAAGGAGGTGAGAACTGGGCTGCTCAGACCAGCTCGTCTCAGCCGTCTGAGGAAGTAGAGTCTCTGATGACCTTTCTTGATCAGGCTGGTGGTGTTGTTGCTCCAGCTGAGGTTATCATTCAAGTGTACACCCAAGTATTTGTAGCTGGAGACCACCTCCACCGCAGATCCACCTATGTTCAGTGGGGCATGGGTGTGTTTGTTCCTTCTGAAGTCCACAATCATCTCCTTTGTCTTCTTCACATTCATGTGAAGAAGAAAAGGAGATGATTGTGGACTATGGTACTAATATGGTACTAATTCAACTTGATCCTGGGCTGACGTCATGCTTTAATTGAATGAAACATTTGTCAGTGATGGCACTGAATTGAACAGAATAAAGATCTATTTAATTAAACTGAAAATTGTTGCACAATAATTATTGGAGGAAGACATGTTCGGCAGCATACAGTATTTGTATGAATCTGACAAGTTTGATATTTATTAGCTACTAAAAGAAATGACATGACAAGTACTGTTTTAATAAGTACAGTAGTGGTTTCATTGTTAACTCCTTTGTTAAATCAGAAAGTAACAAAAAAGCATTTTTATTAATGTCATTTTAAAGTAATTTCAATATATTTCCCAGTTCTAGCTCATAACGTATAATGTTACTTCTGTTCTTAATCTCTTGACGTTTATTAAATCACTCAAGTTCTGCTAAATTAGATTATATCCATTCAGTCACAATCTGTAGAGTCACTTGTTTGATTTTTCCTAGAAGCAACATTTTTCTGCAGGACACTGGTATAAAAAAAAATTAATGGTCTGCCTCTGATGCGTAAGGACAATTACATTCTCCGAAGAGAAAATAAAAATAGGTATACAAAGTAGTTGATGCCATCCAAGCTGAAATTCAACAAAGTAAAAAAAAATAAAAAAAAAGGGGGAGAAACTTCCAGAATGTTATTTTCCTTCCCACATTGCATCAAGTACGGTACGTGTGACAATATAGAATTTTTTTTTATTTTTTTTTTACAATTTCAAGATCATCTATCATTTACTTATACTGCTCGTCTAGTTCACTCTGAAGGGGGAAACATTTTAAAAATAAGAAAAAACAAATAGCTTAAAGACGCACAGCTAGTGACTTCCGAAAACCCCAGAATTTTATTAAATATTATATATATATATATATATAAATATATTCATTCACAAAATGCACTCAAGTTCTACTCCTTGCAAAGGATTTCTGGTTAAAACTTTTAGCTATTGTAGTCAAGCATGTCAAGCATGTTTTCTTTTAGTAACCTTTCTTCCCGTCTTATCCACCATCTTCAGCAGATTGGACTGTATGGCGGCAAACATGTCTCAAACCACTGGACATATTGTAATGAGTAATTAATTTTTGAAGGCAGTTCTATTCAAGATGGCCGCCACAGAAAAATTAAAATTCACCAATTCCATTCAGTTTATTTATAAAGTGCCAAGTCACAACAGAAGTCATCTCAAGGCACTGAAGAGAAACATTCACTTATAAAGTTAGTTGACATCATTTTGACATCATTTATCTGAGGAGCAGACTGCTTTGAAGTCTTCATGGCAGTCACCCATCCTGAGCAAGCATAAAGGCAACAGTGGAAAGGAAAAACTCCCTCATGAGGAAGAAACCTCCAGTAGAACCAGGCTCAGGACAAGCAGCCATCTGCTTTGACCGGCTGGGTTTGAGGGGAACAGATACACAATGGCAGGTTGAGAATCACTTTGCATTTCAAATGCAAACTTTTCATAAGCATTTGTAACTATTCATTTGATAAAATGAGGCCAATTTGACCTCCAGTAGACTACGCCTATGGCAGAAAAATACCAGTAAGCCAACCCTAACTAGGATTTATCAAAAAGGAAAGTCTTAAAACTGAACAATGTGTCAGCCTCACAGACATAAACTGGAAGTAAACTGGAAGTTGGTTCTACAAGAGAGGAGCCTGAAAACTGGAAGATCTTCCTCCCATTCTGCTTTTGGAAACTCTAGGAACCACAGCTAAACCTGGAGTCTGAGAGCAAAGTGCTCCGTTAGGAAAATATGGAACAATAAGATCTGTAATATAAGATGGAGCTAGGTTGTTGAGAGCTTTGTAGGTTAGAAGTAAGATTTTGAATTCCATTCTGAATTCGACAGGGAGCCAGTGGAGAGAAGCTAAAACTGGAGAAATTCGGTCTTACCTTCCAACACAATAAAAGGCTAAAACTTGGTCAATGTGTAACCGGGTGGTTTATTAGTTCAACGGAAAAGTGGCTGTAAATTCCCAATCTTGTTTAGGCCCCTGAACACACCTTACGCTGTTCCCCCGCCTCCACCTTCAGTGTGGCTTGGCTCATTAGTGTTTATAGTATAAGCACCAGGTGTGCACGCCAAACATTCATTCTCCAGGGCGTTGGCCGTTTGGTCTGTTGCTGTATGTGGTTGTAGTGAGTGCTGCTACAGTGTCCATCAGACATTGTAACAAGCCCTGAACCACAAGTGGGACATTTCTACTGCTAAAGACATGTGCCAGTAGCAGATTGCCACTGAAACTCTTTGAAAGTACCTTTTAGTGGGATTATGACTCATTATGATTGCTGCTGTTGCTATATTATGCTCCAAACTCTGTGCATTTTTTATTTATTTAAACTTTATATGCTCTCATATGTGGCTGGCATTGTGTTCACCTGGTGCTAGGTGATTTAGATTTGTGCCAGGTTTGTTGTAGCACTTTAGAAATAGCACTTCATCACTAGTACGTTAAAACTAGCACATTAGAATCACCATAGCAAACCTTTTGGTGTGAGCATTAAGTTTTAAATGCATCTAATAAAAGCTGTTTTTAATATTGTGGGAAGGAATCAATAAAATATATATTTTGTACACCAATTATGTTTTTGTCATTTGAAGCCAGGCGTACCTGGGTATTTGTAATAGGGATGCCCTAGAGACTATCTAGCATTATTTGAAGTCTACCAGTTCGCTTTAGGGTCACATCCTCCGAGTCACAATCCGGGCCTCCTTTCTCCCGTGTTAAAAAATGCAACAAACATTGAGCTAAAATTTGATGTGAAGTAGCCGGAGACATTCACAACATATAACCAGAGCGTGACGTCCTGTGATATTACGTAACATTGCACAGAATGTTATTTTTTAGAGTTTTAGACCAAAGCAGCTACAACTATGACTACTGCCCAATCTCATTTGCCACAATCTGTGGTCATATTTTTTTTAAACAAACATTCTTGGAAGCAGAGATTGTTGCTCCAGAGCTGAGCTCTACTGTTGGAACGGTCATTATTTACGAAGAGGTTTGTCGTAGCGCTCCAGCCTGGAGTTGAGTACAGCTAGCACATTGAGAAATGAAAATGCTCCTTGTTGAACCAGTTGGCAGTGAGGAAGGTGCAGATCTCTAAGCCCCCCCACTGTTTTTTGCTTGGCTTATCCACCATCTTCAGCAGATTGGACTATGTGGCACACAGCCCAGTGCTGCAAAACATGATGTTTTATTTTCACTCTCTGATGCTGCCTCAAAGAAATGTCACCTTTTTTTTTACCCAACCAAAAGGAATAATTATCACAGAGATCAGATTGACTAATTACATAGTTGATGTTTTTTTTTGTTGTTTTTTTTGGTAGAGTGCGACTTCACATGTTTTCAGCTTTGGGACTCAAAAAAAAAAAACTGAGATGTCTCCTCCTTGGTGGTTGTCAAGAGCAGCTTCACAGTTATGATGAGAACATGTGGTGAAGTAAACTGAGAGTTCATGCTGGAATTAATTCTAACATTTACACACCACATAGTAACTCCTGCCACGGATTCATCTCACAGTATTCACTGAATACTGCAAGAGCCAACACTCACCGCGCTGTTCTGAAAAAAAGATAGCTTCACAGCTTTGCATTTGTTTTTTTTGTCATCAGATGTGATGAAACAAACGCTTTGTGTGTGTGTGTTCCTTTTGATTTTCTATTTACAAAGTATCACATGATTCTATGAAAAGAAAACTCAAATCATTATACATCTGTATCTGGAGTCAATCCCATTCAAGATGGCCACCGTAGTCAGTCAACTGTCGATGACACACAAAAAAAGACTATGACTATCGATTTTACAGACATTGAGCTCATTTAGGTGTAGGAGTAGCTGATAGTCATTCTCAAAGTGTTAGCACACACGTCGTTTGTAAAATCGATATTTAATTTTCTGAAGTATTTAGCAGAACATATTTCAAAAACAAATCTCTCCCTCTCTCCTTCAGGTTGTGGGTCTCGCTCCTTTCTGAGCAGGGTCAACCACATCGATTCTTCTCCATTTTGCTCTGTTTTGTGCATCATCTGTTGTGAGATGGAATGTCTTCATATCCTGCTGGATCATATCCATCCATCACCTCTTCTTCTGCCGTCCCCTGCTTTGTTGACCAAAAACTTCTGTGTTTAATAGCCTTTTTGCCATCTTCCATATGTTGCACATGCCCATACCTTCTCATTCTTGATTCTTATCCATGATGCAATCCACACCAAGCATTTTTCTGAGTCATTTCACTGTCCATCCTTGAGGGATACTCGTAGAATCTCAAGTAGCATCCACATTTCTGTTCTTTCCAGGCGCAATTCCTCTCATCAATGTCATACCTCAGTTCCACAAAGCCAGACTGGGTGCACCGTCATCTTCCCTTTAATATGAATCGGTATCCTTTTGTCAGAAAGCACTCTGGTCAACTCTTTCCATTTTTGCCACTCCACGTCTTCTTCACAGGTTCCTTTGGCATTTACCATTTATCACCGACCCCAGATACTTGACTGTTTCACCCTGCTTCATTACATTACCTCTATTATTGGTAATTTTTGGTCTCGCTAGCTTTCGAGCAGACCATGGTCTCAGCTTTTGCTGTGTTTATTTTCAGACCTTTACGCTCAACTGCCTACTGCCTCCATCTGAAACAATCTTGGAGATTAACTTCTGAATCTCCAGCCACAACTACAAAGTAGGTCATCTACATACGACACCCCACGGCACTTCTCTCATAAGTCGGTAACTGCGTCCAAATTCACAAAAAAACAAACAGTGGGCTGAGACATGAACCCTGATGAATGCCAAGTTTAATATCAAATGCTGTTGTGTTTAAACATGTTTCTACCCAATTTTTCATTTTATTATACTCAAATTTATTGACTACAGACACAAACGCAGCCTTTTTATTTGGTCTCAACAGACGTCTTCAGTTTCAGACATCGTTTCACTACCGATCTATTTAAATCATTTTTCCCCAGTCACCATTTATTCTTTAAGATATTTATAAACCCACAATTTTATCGCTTAGTTCAAATATTGCCTCATTTTGTTGGAAAAAAAGCAAAATGTCATCCCGTTTTCTGAACAAGAAATATCCTGACACTGTTGCAATGTCACGAACCAGCACCTCTTTGATCTGGCCATCCATCCATCCATCCTCATCTTCCACTTGTTCTGAAGTCAGGTTGTGGGGGCAGCAGCTTGAGCAGGGAGACCCAGGCCAATGGAGAGACATATTCTCTCCAGTGTGTCCTGGGTCTTCCTCAGAGTCTCCTCCCAGTCAGACATGCCCGAAGCATCTCCCTACGGAGGCGCTCAGGGGCATCCTTACCAGATCCCCGAACCACCTCAACTGGCTCCTCTCGATGTGGAGGAGCAGCGGTTCCACTCCAAGTCTCCCGGATAACTGAACTTGATTTTGCCAATTTTACTAATCCGTTTTCTGCTTCCGGTAACAGCTAGTGTTTTTTTTTTTAACCGACTGATTGCATTGAACTTCAGAAATTGTTGAACTTTATGTTGTGTCTTTTTGAAATCAGAATATACATTAAAACTAATAAACTAATTTGTATGACGCTAAGTGATTGATAATATGCTGTGAGGACCACAGATCGTACCAAATCAAAAGGATATTAGTTGGATTTATCAGCTGAATTTTGCAGCACCATCCGAAAGTTATTTAAATGGAGGCTATACAATTAAGCTGGGGCTGGAAGCCCCCATGTCCCACAAATGAGGCCAGGATCGCTTTAGGCTTGTAAAGTTAGAACTTAGCCTTTTGTCTGTAAAAATAAATTTTCATCCTGTCCCGTTTTAGTTTAGTGAGAATATGACAATAACTTGGAATGCATTTTGAACTCGAGTTACCCTCAACATTTTATTTGAATGTCGTTGCTGTTTATTTGAGCCAACCAATTGTATCTAAAGTAACTAACTAAGTGCATGAGGGCTGATGGTCCTGGTTGCCTACGTCTGTTCTAAATCAAAATTATTTCACACATCGTACTGAATATTCGTTCACTTATTTATGTTCTGTTCATGAGAATGGCTGCACAGCATTTACAGCATGTCTGACCAAGTGGCTAGCCGTGTGGGCGGAGTTTCAACTCCATTTCTCCACTGTCTCAGCATCAGCCAAATGTTCCGCACAGCTCCAGAGGCTAAACCAGCTAAACTACCTGACTGATGTAAAACAAAACACTTGTCAATATCAAAGCTCAATGATGGTGATTAAAGCAGTAAATTTTCTGCAAATGATCAATCAAAGGCTCTATGATGAGTTTTGGTATTTTTATGTCTCTATTGTAGATTCAGGCTGTCAGTTATTATAAGAAACTTGGATTACGCTAAACGTTGTCCCTAATTTAAGGTGACATTTCCTCCCACCAGCAAGTTGTCTGCTGGTGTGAAAAGAGTTTATAAAATGAGTCTATAATTTAATTTCTACCCAGCCAGTGGCTCCACCAGGATTGAGTGTTCCCATTTTTTTCCAAAACTCATTCATTCATTCATTCAAAGTCATATTGAGCCTCAAATACTCATTTACGAGTGAGACCTGTTTGGACAGACAAAGTGGTAAAAGTGACAACATAGGTTTTGATGGGTTATGATGACCTGGATGGTCGAGGAGACCTCGTCAGTGTGAATTTTATACAACTCAAGTGGAGTTCTCACTAAATGTTTTCACTTGTACATCACATTGAGGTTTTTGTGTAAGTAGGTCGCGGGGGCAGCAGCTTGTGCAGGGAGGACCAAACATCTCGCTCCACAAACACCTCTTCCAGCTCTTTTTTCATTCAACTTTTATTTATACAGGCTAATCTCATTGAGCCACGAGAACTCATTTACAAGAGGGACCTGAGGATCCCAAGGCATTCCCCGGCCAACCGAGTCTAATTTCAACAACTTGTATCCACAATCTCATTATTTCGGTCACTACCCAGAGCCCGTGATCATAGGTGAGGGTAGGAACGTAGACTGACCAGTAAACAGAGAGCCCTCTTCACCCCAGTTGATTGGCACAAGGTCCACAATACTGCAGATGCTGCACCAATCCATCAGTCAATATCATGCTCCATTTTCCCCTCACTCACTGAACAAAACCTCGAGATAATAATAATAATAATAATAATAATAATAATAATAATAATAATAATAATAATAATAATAATAATAATAATAATAATAATAATAATAATAATAATAATAATAATAATAATAATAATAATAATTAATTCAATTTATAACGCACTTTTCATTACTGAAAATCTCAAAGTGCTACACATATATTGAATGCTACACACATTCATAAACCGGTGGCGGCAGACTACCATGCAAGGTGCTTTCCAGTCCTACCGGGAGCAACTCAGGGTTAAGTGTCTTGCCCAAGGACACAACGACACATGGTGCGGGTCCCGGGAGTCGAACCGCCAACTTTCCGATCGGGAGACGACTGCCATTACCACTACACCACGGCCGCCCCGCCGAGATATTGAACTCTTCCACTTGATGCAGAACCTCACCCTCAACCCGAAGAGAACAATCCACGCTTTTCCGACTGAGGACCGTGGCTTCAGATTTGGAGGTGCTGATCCTCATCCCAGCCGCTTCACACTCTGCTGCGAACCGCTCCAGTGAGAACTGAAGGTCACGGCACATGACGCCAACAGGACCACATAATCTGCAAAGAGCAGAGATGGAATCCGGAGGCCACCGAACAGGAAACCCTCCGCCCCCCGGCTGCACTGAGAAAATCTGTCCATAAGTCATGAATCTGTCCAACTCTCACCCTGAAGAGGTCTGACTTACTGCAGGCAGTGCAAACTAAACTCTCGCACCATTTGTGTAGGGACCGAATCCTGATTTCCAACTCCAATTAAAATTGTTTTTAAAAAGCCCTTTTAAGAAGAGTTAATTAAATTACAGGCCACCTCGAGTACACTTTTCTTCAAGTTGTCATCTGAGAATTAGGGTATATTAATGGATTTTCAGCATTAAACATTTTATTATTTTATTTTACCACCGTATCCGTGGGCATCACGAGGACAACGCACTGACCTTTACGAACAGAGTTCACCTCCCTGAAGGCTCTGGCAGCTTCGCCTCCATCTGTATTAGAATACAGAGCCATACTGTTGCCACTGCTGCTACGTGCCCTTATGCACTGGCACTTTTCCCAGCATGCTTCAGAGACGGTGGGGTGGAGGATGGGGGCTTGGAGGAGGGGATGTGAAGAAGCAGGGGTGGGTGGAAGATGGGGTTAAAGAAGAAAGGTCAGGTTGGTGCGATGTAAGGGAAGAGAACTTGATGAGGAGAAAGTGATGGATTGAAGGATAAGAGGAAACTGAAGATAGATTCACTTGAACAGCTGATACAGATGCAAACATCTTACCATTTACAGAAAAAACAAATTACCTTTTTGTCCCCGTTTTTTTTCCCCCTCTTTTATCTTGTTTTTTTTTAATACATTTTTTTTGGTTTCACTGCTGCTGCACTATTCCACGTTAGATACTTCAACCCACTTCACGCACATGTTAATGTTTTGTGTCGGGCAGAAGTGTCACATTTCACGCCTGTTAGATCAGATTTTCTATCACTCTGTGCACCGCTTGGTGTTCTGGATTCCTGTTCCGTCTTTTCTGTCGGTATGAGAGTTTAAGTTTGTCTTGGCTGCATGTGGGTTTAGGTTTGTCTTCACTGCAGGTCTGATTACTTTTCAAATCAGCTGCACCTGTTGCTGCACCCTTTATAAGCCAGATTCGCACACAGGGTGAGTGCCAGTGTCAGTCAAATTTTATTCTCAAAAATGATAAATGATATATTTAACATTGGAAAAGGGATGGGTTGGTCATTATTTGCAGATGGGGCTATATGGAAAAGAGGTCAAAATGTACAATATTCATTCATTCAGAACCCACCTCAAATTGGAACCCAAGAGGGAAAACAAATAGAAATAGTCTCCACCTACAAATATCTAGGTTTCAACATTGACACTGAACTGTCTTTTAAAACCCACATCTCCAAAATGGCCACTAAACTGAAACTGAAGCTAGGTTTCTTCTTCAGAAACAAATCCTGCTTCTCATGCAAAGCCAGGAGAACATTAGTAGCTGCAACATTCATGCCAATACTAGACTATGGTGACGTGCTGTACATGAGTGCTGCATCAAAATACCTACAGTCCTTAGACTCCATTTACCACGGTGCCCTTCGGTTCATTACTGACTCCAGTTATCGCACTCATCACTGTGAGCTTTACGTAAAATCTGGCTGGTCATCTCTCAGCACTCGCAGATACACTCACTGGATATCCTTCATCTACAAGACCCTCCTAAACCTAGTCCCGTCATACCTCACCTCCTTAATACAAACATCACACAGTCATTACTCCCTGCGCTCTAACGATTTAGTCCTCCTGTCAGTTCCTCCTGTCAGAACTGAACTAGGAAAAAGAGCATTCAGCTTCGCCGTCCCCTCAGCCTGGAACAACTTACAGAAAGATCTGAAACTATCAACATTCATCTCTCCTGGATCCTTTATGTCAATCATCAAGAGACTTGACCATTGCAGATGTTTCTAACCATTACTTATCCAATATACATGTCATTGTTGATTTTTTTAACTTTATTTACCCAACCGAGGTCTGTCTGCTTGTTTTGTATATAATGTATATAGAAATCTGTCATATCCTGTTGGTTTTGAACTGTCAACATCTGTTTACTGTGATTGTAGTTTTCTTTATTTTCTTTTGATAAGTGCAAATGCCTATTGCCAATGTGACGTGTGCTGCTGACCACTTGACCAGGTCACCCTTGTAAAAGAGATCTCGATCTCAACGGGCTCTACCTGGTTAAATAAAGGTGATTGATTCACCCTTTATTTATACAGGCTATATCCAAAAATATACAGAAAAATATACAGTTAAGAAAACACAAAGTGTGATAAATGAAATGGAGATGTGGGCATTCAAATGGGGATTTAAATTCTGTTGAAAAAACAAAAGTTATGATATTTACTCAAAAAAATTAGACCTGACATAAGACTTAAGTTATGCAATCAGGAATTAGAACAATCAGGAATTAGAACAAGTAAAACTGATTTAAGTTTTTAGGATTATGGATTGACGAAAAAATTCAATGGAATGTCCATATACAAAAAGTAATAGACAAATGTAAAAAAAGAGTTAAATATTATGAGATGTTTAGCTGGAAATGACTGGGGGGCAGATAGAGAAGCATTGAAAAATATATATAGTGGACTAATTAGATCAAACAGATTATGGAAGTTTAGTTTATGGCTCAGTAACAAAAATACATTTAAGGAAATTAGACACCATTCAACATCTGGCACTGAGAATTTGCACAGGAGCTTTTAAAACTACCCCGACAAAAGCTTTAGAAGTAGAAATTGGAGAACCACCTTTAGACCCGAGAAGAACCCAAATGATGCTGAATTACTGGATAAACCTAAAGCAATAGCCCAGACCATCCAACCCTTGACATTTTAAGTGAATGCTGGGAAAAGGAAAAAAGACGAGAAGTTTTGGGTGAGTTATTAAAGAAAAAGAAAAATATCAAATACATAATCTAAAAAGAATATCAAATACATAATCTAACAAGTTCAAATCAACCACAGTCAGTAATACCACCCTGGATTTTACCAGAAGCTGCATTTGATTTGACTTTATTGGAAAGGAAAAGAGATAAATCATATATAATAAATTCATTTACAGTGCAAGATTATATAAACAATTATTATAACTACATTCAGATATATACGGATGCATCAAAATCTACAGAGAAAATAGGAGTCGCATTCATAGTGCCAGTATTTCAATTAAAAATAGGTAAAAGAATCACTAATAATCTATCAAGTTTATACAGGAGAAATGATTGCAATCTTATTAGCAATACAATGGGTGGAAGAAGTGAAACCATTAAACCATTAAAGACAGTTATATGTTCAGATTCAAGTTCAGTTTTATTGAGTTTAAAGAACAGTCATTCAGAAAGCAAGCCAGACATTTTCCTAGAAATAAGTCACACATTGTTCAGATTACAAAGGATGGGTTTAACTGTTGATTTATTTGGGTACCAGCACACATAGGAGTGAGTGGAAATGAGACAGCAGATAAAATGGCAAAGAAGGCAACACACATTGACATACATTTTACAGTTCCGACAAGTAAATCTGAAGTCAGAAGTTTAATTAAAGAAAGACTGAAGAAAGAATGGCAGAAGAGATGGGAGGGAGGTGACAGAGGAAGGTGGTTTTTCTTTAAGATCCAAAGGGTTGTAGGAGAAACAAGATCTGGAAAAAGGAGTAGAAAAGAGAGAATGATAACGCGTCTGAGATTCGGACATCCAGGACTTAATGACTCACTTTTTACTATAAAAAAGCATAATAGTGGGAACTGTGTCCATTGTGGGCAGAAGGAAACGGTCGTACACGTTATAATGGAATGTCAGAAATATAATCAAGAAATAAGACATATGTTAAGACAGTTTGAGAATATTAAGGCATTATAGATCTAGTGAACCAGACGGTGTTCTCTGATACACCTTCGTCTCTTTGATATGTCCCAGTGACACCTTTTCACTGATACTTTCAGAAACACTATTTTATTACATTTATTTGAATCAACACACATTATTTCAGACTTCCTTTTTATGTGTGTCAATTCAGAATTAATTCTGAGAATAACTTGCCATTGTTTGATCATGTTTTATGCTGTTACCAATGATGGTCACTTCTTCATATGATGAACCAAAAACTATGGCAAAGTTGAATTATATGTCAGAATGAGTTGTTCAGAGTTGTTTAGAAATGTTAAGACGTTAATCAAATGCTTAATCAGTAATCTGTATGACTGGCGACAGGTTTCTGTCACTTGTCTAAACACTCTTTACTGCATAATTGTCACTTCTTTAACTTTTGATAACTCTTCTGACCCGAACAAATTCACTCCCGTTTTCTGGGAAGCAACCAATAAGCGAGAGGGATTTACTGGGTCAATCTCCCCTTTTTAAGGCTTCACTTCCTGTAGGAGCCTAGAGTTTGCTGAGGACTTCAAGCATGAGGTTCCCCAAAGAGCTGAATGAACGCCAGTCACACGCTAAGGACACGTCATTCAGTTAAAAGATTTATGACATGCCTGTTATAAATCCATTTCGAGCTGAAAAAGCTCCATTTTAATTAAATTCTTTCAAGGAAGCTTTTATCTTGAAAAGCCAACCGGAACTGAGGTCGTTACTTTGGTGAGGTGGAAGCCGTCTTGTGAGCGAGCCGTTGCAAAAATGGACGCCGATCGCCTGTAAACCGTAGCACGAACGGACAGTTCATGCACGTGAGGTTGGGACAAGTTTACCGAAGCAAAGACCAAGAATCTTCGCACAGGTAAAATGTTGATGTCCATTCGACCGAGTCGAGCGGAAGCCGCCGAGGAACTGCCATGTTTCTGGTTAAAACACATCAAGAAAATGCCTCTCCTCATTCTCCATGTTCGCTTCCTCCTCCATTTTCCTACTCTGAAACTTTCTTATTTTAATAATAATAATAATAATTGTCTAATCTTGTCATCTGCGTATGTTTCCCATACACAGACGAAATTCGTCTCTGCATTTAACCCAACCACCTACCAGGCGGTGCAGTGAGCAGCCATAGAAGGCGCTCGGGGAGCTGGAGAAATAGGTGTGCACTCATAGACACCCCAAGATGTGTAGCGGCCGGGACGCGAACCCGCGTCCTTCGGGTCCCAAGTCAAACGCCCTAACCACTACACCATCTTAAGTAACTAAACTTTAAGTTATTGTGCCAGCAGTATAAGTTATTAAAACCCATAACTTTATTCTGTTGTTCCTAATAAGTTACGGACGCGTATTTCATCTGTGCTGAAGTTAATTATAGGAAACTGATCGATCAAATAATAATTTATAATTATGTTAAATAAATGGTCCAGTCCTGTTGTACCAACATAAACGTTTCCTGTGAATTACATCTGGTCTAGTCACAGAATTATTGATATTGATCTAAAAAGAGAGAACTCGTGAATATTGATAAGTTTGTGTCAGATAAAATCTACTCAAATCTTTCATCTGGAATATTGTACAATCAGCAAAACTGACTAGTATTATATCCCTACATAGACACACACTAAGGAATTTAGGAAGCAAACATATTCAAATTATAATAAGATTTCTGAAAAAAAAATGTTTAACAGACTAACTTTTACGGTAGAAAATTCATGGATTAGGGAAATAACCATTTCGGACCATACCAGTAGGTGGCGGTAATGCACACCTTCAGTTTCTTGCCAACCGCCATTAAACAACATCAAGAAGAAGAAAGGTGAGTGCCAGGTTTTGAGGACAGAGGGACTTGTGTGGGTGTGGCCGGACGGTCAAACTTTTTCGGAATACAGTACTTGGCGGGTGAGCATAAACTGGTGTGAGTGGACTGGATGACGACTCAGGGCGATGAGGACGGAATGGATACTAATGAGTGGAGTCAGGTGAATGGAAGAGGGAGGAATAAGAGAGAAGAGAAAAGTTGGGCTGGTACCTCTAAACGCAGTTTAGCTGATATTAGCTCGGGAGAGGAAACTGAAGGTTTAGTTTGTAAAAAGATTGTGAGAGAAGAGTTCAAGATTATCCTGAGATTTCAACCGGAAGAAGAGAACATACAATTAAGTCCAATGGTGGTGTCCAAAGATTTGAAAAAGAAGATAGGGGAGGTTCATTTTGCTAAGATTCTCAGAGATGGTAATCTGTTAGTTATTGTTAAAACTGAGGAGCAAAAAAATAAAATCATGCATGTCGAAAGTATTTGTAAAAAGATAGTGAAAGAGAAGAAAATCATCGGAGAAAACAAAGTGACAAAAGGTGTAATCTCAGGGATCCCAACTGATGAAGATTTGGAGAAACTTAAAAAGTGTTTCTGTGATGTAAAAGTCGACAAAATAACGAGACTGTTGAGAAACGTTGATGGAAAGAGGGTAAATAGTAGATCAGTCTTGTTGGAATTCACTGATTCTAAACTTCCGGATAAAGTAAAAATAGGATATTTGAGTTTTCCGGTCAGGCCTTTCATCCCTCCA
>JBBPBX010037639.1:8196-20993 GCA_038048925.1 Garcialebias charrua | reverse complement strand
GAAGGTGAGGCAATTTGATTGAGAATTTTTTTTTTTAATTGTCAATGGTCAACACATAGATCTTACGGGAGGGGTATCCTACCATCTCAACATCTGAAACTGGTCCAAAGCTGGTGACAAAGATGTCTGTTTTCACTTCTGTAATTCCACCTGCAACAGATTGTAAAAAACCCTCTCCTATTTATTGCACAAAAATAGTGTAGAAAAGTGAAAATGAACAACGCGCAATATACAACATATTGGACAAAGTTTGAGTTTAAATTACCTCCAGAACCAGGTCGCAATCTGTTGTCATATTCATCCAAAAGTCTATCCAAAATGCGAGTGATATTGTCTGAGTCTATCTTTACACTTCCTTGTACATTACCTACACTGCAGGGAAACGAATACAAATTGAATTAACCCAGCGGCTTACTGTAAATTTGAATGTATTAAAATTCAGAGAGAGAACTCACCTAATCCAGCAAATATAAGCAATCGAAATTAAAGAAGTAGCAGCCATGCTTGGTAAGTGATCACTTTTTCAGTTAAAATCTAAAAAAAAAAATGTTAAATTTTAGAGTAAACAGAGCAGGTTTCCTTTTATGTGTTGTTACATTGACGGCGTCAAGATACCAAAGACACCCAGGCAGGAGCGGTAATCTAATTAACAGATTAGTGAGTATCCTGTTTTTAGACAACCAGTGGATTGAATTAGTTTTAATTGTGGCCATGCTGAGTTCTCAAAAGGAAAGGTAAATTTATTAAATAAACAATTCGCATGAAATAATAAAAGAAGAATGTCAATCACCCACCCACTTCTTGTCTGTAAAAACAAATGGTCTTTTTGTAGTTCCTCTTATTGAACAGCAGGTGGCGCTGCTGTTATAATTAATACCCGAAACCGAAAATGAACGGAGAAGAAGACATGTAAGTTTTGATATGGGAATGCTCGAGTAATGGGAGTGAAGATTATCAGTAAAATAAGCCTGAGTAGTGTGAAGCCGCAACATGTCGGTACATTTTGAGGAGAGGAGCGGCGTGGTCCCGTGTAAGACCCCCTGGGGCTCCTGGTACCAGACCATGGAGGAGGTCTTCATCGAAGTCGACGTGCCTCAAGGAACGTCTGCCAAAGAGGTTAAATGTCATTTAGGATCCAGAGACATCGACCTGCGTGTCAGAGGAGAGGACATATTTAAGGTAAGTGGCGCTTCTGCTCGGCTGTGTTCAATTTGAAAGCGAGAAAAATGTAAATACGTAATCCGTTACGATACCCTGATAACTTATTAGCATTTTGAACAAATTTAAGTTCTGATAATCTAAACACGAAAAACGTAAATTGTTTTGTAATGCGCACGAGACACACCTCCATTCAACCAGGAATGTTTGATCTTTACGCGCATGCGCCAACAAAAGGCATTTCAGTTCTGCCTTTGACAATGAATGAGAAAACTGAACAGATTTTACTTATTGTTTTTACCTAGAACAGTTATGTTTTGTGGTAAGAAAAACAGATTTTCCAACAGTCTCGCAGACAGCATTGTTTTTTTTTTAAATCAATAAACCTAATAGTTCAAGCACTCATTTATAGCTACAGTACTGTATTATTCACAGCCACCAAGCAGTTATGCTTCAATGTTTTTGCTGCCAGATGGGGTCAAAATTTGATATGTGAAATAGTAACCAAAAAATAAACAAGATTGATTTTCTGATTAACAATATCTGTCTGAAACAACTAGTCCAGGTCTCATTGGTATTTGCACATAAAGATTGTGTGATTTAAGCATTACTTGTACTTCACATAAACATCTGGACTACAATGTTGTGCTTTTCAGTTAAGACACATCACAAACATGTTTTCTAGATTCTCCTCTAATTCATTCAGGTTTTGAAAAATAAACAAACAAAAAAAAGAAACACGGCCATTTTCATCATTAGACACAAGCTGAAACTCCTCAAGAAAACCATCATCTCTGGTCCTAAAACATTACACCTGGGAACGTGGGTTGTAATAATGCATACACAAATATAAATTGCAGCAATATACAGTATAACAAAAATGAAGCTTGATACAAGTAATTAATTGACTGAATCACTTGAATTTTAAGTTTACTGCATCATGATGATCTTCTAATTTGAACCTCACAGATGTATAATCTATAACTATAATGTGTTATGTTGATGTAGACAAAGTACAATTGATCTTTTTTGACTCCTGCCAGGGAAAGTTGTTTGACACAACCGTGTCCGACGAGGCTACGTGGACGCTTGGTGAGTTAATAAAAATACTTTGACTTCATTTGGACTTAAATGTACAAACTATCCAACTTCCTGTACTGACAAGATCTGTCTACTTTTTATATATTTTTCTTCTCCAGAGGATAAATGTCTCATTCGTATTGTTCTAATGAAGACCAACAGAGAAGCAGGGAACTGCTGGTCCTCCCTGCTGGAGGGAGAGTACTGCGCCAACGCCTGGGTCCAGGACCAGATGCAAAGAAAACTCACTCTGGAGAGATTTCAACGAGAGGTTTGCTCCATTCTGGTCCACCTGAGATGAATACAACTTTTAGTTGAGATGGTTTTAGAGAGCATTTAGCACATCACTACACCAGTCATCTAGACAGGCTCCACATTTAAGTAAATAAAACAACAAAAAGTGTATTTTTTTTTACGTTACAAAGAGATTGAAAGTTGTGTCCACTTGCTTTAACGGCTTCTAAATAAATGTAGGTACGGTACATGTACTAGACCAGTGTTTTTCAACCACTGTGCCTAGGCACACTAGGTGCCTCGAGTGATCGTCAGGTGTGCCTTGGAAATTATCAAAAAAATTCTTCCCCCCCCCCTACATCCTCTTTAAATTTAAGACCACATTGTTGTGGTACTGTTCGGCTGTATTTTTGAAGACATGTAAGTGCAATTTGAAATAAGAAATATAAAATATGATAAAAATACATTTGTGTTTATTTCATTCCTATTCAAGACACTTTGATAAGAATGACTATATATTTAATATAGGCGGATAGTGTATCTACCGGTATGTTTACAATTTTGGTTTGTGGTGTGCCTCGGGATTTTTTTCAATGAAAACACTGTGCCTTGGCTCAAAAAAGGTTGAAAAACACTGTGGGACTTTCTTGTGGAAAATCTCAATCTTATCATTTTCCTCAAATTGATTTAACCCCAAAATATTAATTGCACTTTCATTCAAAACTCTAGAAATTATCAGTTGTTTTTCTTTAATTTTTAAGCAATTCAATTTTTTTAAAGAAGTTTCCCAGAAATAAACCATAGAAATGAACATTCTTGTTGCAAATCTGTGGTTGATGAGTGTTGGGATTGTGAAATGTAAAAAGTTACTTGTTCTTGTGTACTTCTGCTTCATTGTATTTGGATATTAATATTTAATGTTTGCCTGCTTTTTGTTTTGCAGAACCCTGGATTTGACTTCAGTGGTGCTGAAATTTCTGGGAATTTCGCTGGCGGAGGTCCAGATTTTTCCAATTTAATGAAGTGACTTTTGCATTAATCTGGAACTCAGTCCAATGACGTCATGACTCTACCAACAGAGCTGCCAATCAACTATGGGATGTACTGAGATGTTTACCAGGTGTTTCTCAAGTTTTTTCCCCCCTCTGGATTGTCTCAGCCTCAAAGGACTGTATTTTTACAGCTTTGTTTAGGAGTCATATTACACAGGAAGACTGAAGACCTGTCATGTTAAAAAGTGCAAAGATGTCACCTTTTGTTACAAAAACAAATAAACAAGTCAGTTAGCTTTTCAATAGTTTTATTGAAAGGTGCAAGTAAATCTGTGGATCAGTGTATTCCTGTGATCTTTTTGTCTATGAAACAAACTACACGGGGAAACTGGAGGAGAAAACGCTGGACAATTTCCAACCAACATTTCCACTGCAGCCGTAACTTATTCAGCTAAAACCAGTTCAATCGTGTGTGGTGGTACAACAGAAGAAAGGTTCAGTGAAATTAACTACACTGTTGCCGATTTCAGGTCAAGTGATGTTTTCGCCACAGGTGACAAAATTGTCACTAAACTCACTTTGCTGGCTCAAACCAGAGCCTCCCGCCATTATCAAAATCTAAATAAAAAAAGTCACCTTGGGTAGGAGTGTGCATTCAGGACAGTTTAGCAACCTAGGGTGGGAGTTAAGGATCTTGGGCCCGATTTCTTGGTTCCATTTTTGCGTTTCACAAAATCCTTCTCCCTCCTCTTCCACATGGTGGACTGAGGACCTAGGTGGTTCAATACATTATTGGCTTAAATCCAACAACCCATACCAGAAAATGGCCTGGTACGAATTTATAAATGAGAACATGCTGTACACCTGTGTAAACAACTCAACCAGGAAAGTAAAACTTGGCAACAGATAAGCCTTTCTGATGAAGTATTACTCATTGTTATTGGGACAGTGTTTAAATCAATCTACAGCTAACGTGACGTAAAGCTCTTCCTTAAAGAAATCCATCATCTTTGATGGAAGTCTGTAAGGAAAATTAGTGGAGATATAAATGGGTGAACAGGCTGCAATCCTTAGAACAGGTTAAACTTCTCCCTGCAGGCTAAATCACCCACTTATATGCTCCAGTTTTAGGAAGCCGACTCGGGTATGGTGGGAAGATGAGTGATCTTGTAGTAGCTGTGCTTCAGCTGACGAGCAGTTCTTCCAGAGATCGTCCAGCGGAGCCTCTGGTTGTTGGGTCTGGAGAACTTGTTGGTGGCGTATTCAGACAGGCATTTCCCCACCAGCTCTCTCATGCACACCAGGTCACCATCTTTTACCTACGCAAAGCAGAGAAGTCCAAATGAAGCATCCCTTTGTGCCGTTATAAATGATACCAGAGAACCTTTACAAAAACTGGTTTTAAGCCAATAACTGTCTTAAGACAACTTACACTGAGCAGCTGCTGCAGACTCCTCAGAACCTCAGATATTTGGTTTGTGTGCTCAGGGTCATGTTGTTCCTGGGCCTCAAAACACAGCAGAGCAATGGCAAGAAGAGAGGGCTGTAGAAAACAAGATAATGACTTAGAACATCTGCTCAGAATTAGAAAATTCAATAATTTACCAGCTTACGATTGCACTCGTTAACGTAAACCTTTGCCTACATTTGAATACAGAAGCAGACCCCTTTCCAGGTCACCCTTGTAAGAGAGATCTCGATCTCAACGGGCTCTACTTTAATCCTACTTTTAGCTGATTTCAGTTCATTTTCCCCCCATAGTCGTTAATACTATGTCCAAATTTTTACAATATCAGCACAAAAGGTTAAAAGCTCTGCCTTCATTTTTCTGTAAATAATGGATGTGACAAGAAACTAATTTAAAAAAGCAACTTTGGCCCTGTTAACACGGACACTGTGGGGGGGAAACGGAGGTTTTGGGTATGTTAATTAGATGAAAAGTTTTGCATTGACACGGACGAATTCTGTGGATATGACTCTTGGTTCCAAAACGAGGGCGGACCCGGGGAAAAAAAGGAATGCAAACACGCTGAACCCGGGTTAGAAGGCGGGGCGGCCCGGGCCATTGAGGGCCGGCCAATGCGAAAACGGCTTTTGTGGACTCGTGTCAACGATAAGCAAAGACGCAGAGAGAAAGGAGCGGTTTCACTCAAAATACGCGCCGTGTAAACAGGGCCTTTGTTTTAATAAACACATAGTTCCCATGTGACGTCACATCTGTGGAATTTCTGGGTAGACCCTCATGCGTGTAGGCGGCCGGAGCAGCAGGACAGTCTACTACTGGATGTGTATTTTTCACGCTGTTTTTTTTGTTAATTTCTAATTAATTGCAATGGTTACTTCATGTTGGGTCAGTGGGTGTTCCAGTCGGGTAGACGTTTGGGCAACGCGCAGGTTTCACTTAATCCAAAAAAAAGTAAACGTGAAGGATTTCTCTCATCGGAGAAGCTCACAGCAGCCCCATCGCTCTCTGACTGCTCAGATCTGCTCTGGAAGACGTTGTGCTTTTGGCCGGTAAACAAAATATTCTACATAAATCATTTTGTGAAACAATGTCAGAACAATGTTAGAGTACAACTGTCTGTGTGTTAGAGCTGGGTTTTTTTTTCATGATTTAGCAGCACCGGCTGTGGTTAGCTTAGCATGTGTCGCTAACGCGACAACAGACTCTTCATGCCTGGACCACGGTCTCCCCGCCGGTCCGGGGAGACCGTCCCAGTGGGGGAAGGAGGCGTCGTCGATCCCATGGGATGTGCCCCTGCGGCCGCGACGGATCCACGACGTCCAACCTACTTGAGCTCGCTGCGAGCCTCCGTGCGACGGACCCTCCGATCCGGATGCTAACGCGACATGCTAACTTCCAACACGGTAACACTCAAAGTGCTGGTCCTGGTCTGTTTGTTGGCTGCGTGTTATTTTAGTTAAACCTTTATATTTATAAGTGCTGGTTAGATATGATTGAGACAGTTAACACATCTTTTTTGGATTTAAAGCTGTGAAGCTCCTCGGTGTGAGCTCGTAGTAATTAATGATATCAGAGTAACTTCTTGATGACAAGTTGTCCGCTTCGTCTGCCATGATTTTTCTCCAACTCATTCAACTCCGACCACTGCCATTTTGCTCTTGTGCCTTGGTGAAGCTAGTAATGTATTTAGCTGTGGTAGCTCAAGTCTGTTTGTCCGCCATTTCTGCCTTTACGGGTGGCGAAAAACCCCGGTATTGCGCAATACTCGTCACGTGTGTGGGAACTATGTATAGGCTGGTTTAGGGCTGCAGCCTTACTAGTTTCTTCATTTGTCCCAATGTACTGTACTTGTTCAGGAGAAAGTGCACTTAAAACTGTTAAAATAATGGTTCTGGGCCTGAGATACTGGTAAAACAATCACACCAATCATTGCTAGTCCAGAGCAAAAACTATTTTAGCCAGGTGCAGAGGTTTTCTGTACAAATCTTCTGACAAGTTTTCACATTACCTTGATTTTGGAGAAGACAAATGAGCAGTGACATGCTTTCAGCTGCGCCTCCAGTCTGTCAAGGCTCAGTATATCCCTGCTGTAAAAAATAATACACGACTGCCTTTAATAAAAAGAATACAACTGAACATGTCAGACAAAACTCAAACCGTTACGATAAAGTTAGGAATTCAAAAAGGGTTTAAAATATAGCAGTACAACAACAAGGTAATAAGATTTCTAAAGAAATAAAAACATATCACCCATCAAAAACTTCTAATAGAAACTGTCTTTAATGCACTTAGTGCAAGTTTAATAATCGTCTGTTAAAAAAAATTAAAACACTGGTTTTGTTTCTTACCTCTCAGCATCGAGCTGCTCCTGGATGTGAGCGTGAAACAGGCGGAGGAAGTGCAGAGCCGTAGGAGCCTTCACCTTCCAGTGGAGCTTCTCCATGATGATCTTTTCCATCCTGATCATGTCAGACACCGTAAAGCGATTCTGACTAATGCGGATTAGGTCAGTGGCCAGAGGCACGTTCTTCTCCTCCTCAGAAGATTTCACAGCAATGTAGACACAGCACAAGCCGACACAGGACAGGTGCTTCGGTTGTATCTGTTCGACACAAAGTGGGCAACGCTGAGCACAAAAACAAACGCTTTACGCAACAGATGGAGTATTTACAAACCTTCATCACGGAGAGGAATCGATCGAGCAAGCTGACGGCCAGCGAGAAGGTCTCTGCGCAGAAGCCAAAGAACCTGGATAGGGAGAGCAGGTCTTTCACCTCCAGCTCTCTCAGCCGGGTGGTCATCCTGAGGCCGTTGTCCTGGGCACTGTCAATCAGTCTCAGTCCACTGAGTTTTGGTTGGTATCTGCCTTCCAGGTCCATCAGGGTCTTCAGCTGAACTGCGAAGGGCTGTGCCATGGGTGTCACTGTGTCAGGCATCTATTTACATGTAAAGGGAAAAAACCGAAAGTTACAAACAAAACGACAGCCACCTTTCTTCTTAATAATCAGATTACTTGGGTATGGCTCAGGACATGTTTGTAGGTCAACCAATCTTTCCTCACTTCACTGAACCAACACATTTATAAAAGAATCCGCTCCACAAGTTTCTCAAGCATTTTTTTTAAAACAATATATCGTGTCTATGTCAGCACAGCTTAATTTAATCAGTTTATCCCTGTGGTTTCAGTGACATGTTGACAGTGAGGCAGGAGAGGCCTGGTTGGGGCAGCTCCTGCGTCATGTCGGGACATGTCCCTGCCTCACGCGCTAATGGAGTCCTGACGATGACAACAAACTGAGACAACACGGTCCAAACTACACAAACTGAGGCCAAAGTTAAGATAAACAGCACTTTCGAGGTTGTTACAATATATCTGAAGGTTAATGTTGAAACTAATGTACAGAAACGACTGAGTTAGCTGCTATCACGGTTGACGCTAGCTAAAAATCAACCCGTTTACTGCGGCGTTATATTTACTGTCACGCGACCAAATCTTAGCACTTTTTGACTGTAAAAGCAAACAGTTATAGTTTTATATTAGAGAAACTTACCTTTAATGGTTTCGCTGCTTTTATTGTTTAAAAAAAAAGAGTAGCTTACAACAAAAAATCAGCACAAACTTTCGAAAAGCAAGCGTAAAGTGGTTTAAAACACAAAAAGTGAAAGTATGAGCTTCGCATAAAATGCAGTTTTAAGCACAGGACATTTTCTGCCTATGCACACCCCTCTACCCTGGACTAAAGGCGACGGGGAAAGGACAGTTCAGGTAAATGAGGAGGAATAAAACGAAGCCATGGCCCAACGGCCGAGCGTTCATTGGCTGCTGACCAACTTCAATTGAAATTACATTGGACAAGTTACCTGTCAATCACCAATAGACTCCGCCCTTTTGGTGTGCCAGAGCCAATCACTGTTGAGCTGAGCGCCAGAGCCAATCACTGTTGAGCACCAAAAAAAGGCCTGCAGCATTTGCAAGTACTGTACAGTATTACATTTCCTTAACCTTAAAAAAAATTACAAATACTGCAATTAATAGGCTACATAAGAATATTAAAGTTGCACTTTAGGGTTTATTCTACCATGTGTACATAATCTCGTTCCACCACATGTTCCACATGGTGCGAACAACAATAAAGAGACTAATTCACTCAAGTCAAATAAGATACCCAATAAAAAGAAACCTAAACAATATTTTAAACTTTAATGTGAAATGAAACAGTAAATTCAAACATCTAGGAAAAACTAATCAGAAAACTGGAATAATATTTTGGCTCACAATCCCCAACTTGTATCTAAATTTAGCACTACTGGCAGGTTTCCAGAAACTGAACATGCAAAGCTTGCATCTTACAATAACCAAACTTTTGTACAGCTTTTTGTTTTTTCTGTCAAAAAATACACACATGGGGAGAACAATACACAGTTTTCAACAAAGTGCTTCTTTATTACATCAGAGGTCATCTGCATGCAGATTTACTGACAGCAAGACTTTTAATCCTGAATGCAGGCTTTTTTTAAAATAACAGACTACTGTACAGTATATAGTTTTTATCATTTAAACTGTTAAATACTTATAGCTATACATTTCAAAAGTAATACAAGGCTATAAATATTAGAATTACATGACAGCATATAGTTCTTAAGATAGTATTTGAAATGATTGATTTAAAGTGCTTTTAAATCATAATGTGACAACAAAAAGTCCATCTTGTAACAGCAACAGTACATGAGGTTACAAATTCACAGTGTTTTTGATTAGTCAGGTTACAAGCATGACATAGTACATGCACGTTTAGTACAAACGTGTTTTGGCAAAGGAGAGTTTTTAACACTTGCAGGAATGAAGGTTAGGAGTCACGCAAAGACCAAACACAGTTTAAAAGATTAAAGAGCAAAGTTTGGCTAACATGGAAGACCTGGCTGACTCACCTTGAAGAACGGTTTCCCCTTGTAAAAATCTTTATCTATCATTGTAAAAATACAACACCTGATTGTTTGTTTGATGGATTCATGCAGTTGAGTCTTCTAATTCAGATTCCTTCCTGAGGTTAAGGAGCACGCAGAGGGAAGACTAAAGAAGCTTTGAAAGGAAAGAAAAAAACTGGTTATTCATTTGACACAATCAGATTAAGGCAATCTTAAAAACACACATGGAAAGGTAGTACAGTATTTAGAAGTAAATTTCAGTAAAACCTGTTTGTTACGGTTCTGTTTACTGCAACGTAAGGAGGGAAATAAAAAAACTACACTTTTACAGAAGTTCTGTTCAAGCCGTTAACTTATACTGTACCGTATATGTATACACACATATATATATATATATATAAATACAGACAGACATTCTAATTGTTCTATTATATGAATTCCAGCTGGTAATTATTGGTAATTTAATAGCTTGTTTCCATCAGCATTGCAAAAATTTAAATAAATTGAGGATCCATTTTTTTTTACAAGCCATCAAAGCTGAGAGACTGAACTTATTACAGCTGTAGCTTTCAACCATCAGAAGTACTGCTGCTGGTATTTTGACGAAGTATCAGCAAAGAACATTTGGTTTTATTTTTGTTTTTAAAACAGAGGTTCTACCAAAAAAACAACAAAACAAAAAAAGATAGCTGCAGCCTTGCTAGGTTAGAAATAACAGAAGAAACAAAATTTCCTCTTACTCCTGTTTACAAACAACTAGCATTAGCATTGCAGCACAGCTAGCTGTCAGGAATTTAGAAAAGTAAAACATTTTAAACTCCCATTGCTTTTAAAAGTAAGCAATTGTTTATTATTCTGTTTGGTTTTTCATCTTACAACAACCCATTCAGCAGTAATTATTAAAGAGATTTTACTAACGTATGACAGTTTATGAAACAACAAAAGATGAAAAATTAACATGGAAACCTCACATAAACTTAAACAATTTAAGAAAAAAAATCCAAATCAATAGCAATACTGTATAAAGTAAGGGAACTATTAAATGGCAAAGCATTGTTCATGTTCTATAATGCAATAATTGTTCCACATTTACTGCATTGAAACCTTGGGTAAGGCATGTAAAACAATTACTGTACAAATCCCATTTTTATTTTACAAAAAAGAGCAGTAAGAATTATTACCAGAAAAAATTATATAAATCGATCAAACATATTGTTTTATAAACTAAAGATATTGAAGTTCTATGATTTGGTTGATTATAGCATTTTGCCATTTATGTATAGGGCTCATACAAAGATATTGCCTGTACATATACAAGTAAATTTTGTTAAAAGGGAGAGTACTTATTTTCTTAAAGGGACAGAAATGTTTGTGAAACCTTGTTTTCGTGCCAGTTTGAAGGAGCAGTGTACAATAATTCAGGGAATAAAGATTGTGGAATGGTCTGGAAGAAAATGTTTAAAACAGCCAGATCTCAGTATATATTTAAGAGATTGTTAAAAGCTTTTTTTTTTTTTAAGAATATGAAAAATAGCATAAGAATTTATATGAATCGGTGTTTGAGTTGAGGTACCGGTAGTCTTTAATTTGGTGATGTAGTTAACTTTGTTCTTTGGTAAATTATTGTTGTGAGTTTATTTGGGTAAATATACGGTAGGCGGGTAGGCAGAGATTATAAGATTATTCTTCATCTGCTGCCTTTCATTTTATTTTGAATGCATGTTTTTTATTTTTTGAGTTGTTGACTCCTGCCCCAAGTGGAGGAGTTTAAGTATCTCGGGATCTTGTTCACGAATGAGGGAAAACTGGAGCGTGAGATCGATAGGCGGATAGGTGCAGCGTCCGCAGTGAAGCGGGCGCTGTACCGGTCTGTCGTGGTGAAGAGAGAGCTGAGTCAAAAGGCAAAGCTCTCAATTTACCGATCGATCTACGTTCCCACCCTCATCTATGGTCATGAGCTTTGGGTTATGACCGAAAGAACAAGATCTCGGATACAAGCGGCTGAAATGAGTTTTCTCCGCAGGGTGGCTGGACTCTCCCTTAGAGATAGGGTGAGAAGCTCAGTCATCCGGGAGGGACTCGGAGTAGAGCCGCTGCTTCTCCACATCGAGAGGAGCCAGTTGAGGTGGCTCGGGCATCTGGTTAGGATGCCTCCTGGACGCCTCCCTGGTGAGGTGTTCCGGGCACGTCCCACCGGGAGGAGACCCAGAGGAAGACCCAGGACGCGCTGGAGGGACTATGTTTCTCGGCTGGCCTGGGAACGCCTTGGGATTCCCCCGGAGGAACTGCTCCAAGTGGCTGGGGAGAGGGAAGTCTGGGCCTCCCTACTTAGGCTGCTACCCCCGCGACCCGACCCCGGATAAGCGGAAGAAGATGGATGGATGGATGGATGGATGTTGACTTGATTTTAATGAAATGAATAAATTTCAATAAATATAAAAAATATATAATCCAACAGTAAGCACACATTGTACTGAATAATTTCCTATTGAAAAAGTGGGTGTCTTCCCATCCACCTACTGTATTTTACACAGCACAAATGAGTTTTCTGCACAAGCATATCCCCTATACTGTAGTTTTAAAAATTATGTCTGAAAAAAAGGACTCCATGTGGTTTGTCTGGGTATCAGCTGTGCTCCATGCAGCATGAGCATCAGTAAGATTAGTTCAACATAAACGGGCTGAGAGAACTGTAAACAGCCCCTGACTGAGATAGACTCTGGCAGGTCAGCCTGCCGAGACATAAGCATCAGGCTATGGCGTGCACGCTGTGAACCTTCCTACAGAGTCTGGGCACAGTGTCAGTCTGTGCATTTCATCAGTTTCTGACTAAAAATGGATTCTGGGAAAATAACACTGCCTCGTTAATCTTCTCTGTGCCCTATCATGCCAACCTAAATGAAATGGCATGGTGCATGTATGATTCTTTACTTGTGTATATA